>VZUI01096873.1:0-101680 GCA_013401135.1 Cettia cetti
CCGGGCCGGAGGAACCCTCCCCCGGGCCGGAGGAGCCCCCCCCCGGGCCGGAGGAGCCCTCCCCCGGGCCGGAGGAGCCCCCCCCCGGGCCGGAGGAGCCCTCCCCCGGGCCGGAGGAGCCCCACCCCGGGCCGGAGGAACCCTCCCCCGGGCCGGAGGAGCCCTCCCCCGGGCCGGAGGAGCCCTCCCCTGGGCCGGGCTCGGCGCTCTGCCGTGCCCCGGCTGTGGGGAGGCAGGCTCGGCCCAGCGCAGGGTGGAGGTGCCCGGCCGGTGCCACCCGCATCCCGCCCTCGGGCTAGGCAGTGCAAACACGGCAGTGTTGCTTCTTGCTTTTCCACAAGGTGTGTTCTTCGTCTGCTCTTCCCCAGCGTGAGTGTAGGGGGAAATCCGCTCTCCTCCTCGTTACAAATATCCTAAGTATTACTTAAATACTTGATATGTCTTCTGCCTAGGAACACATCAATAATATAAATACTGAACTCTCATAAGTATGCTCTTAAGAATTATTATGCTACACCTATAGACGTGTTAAAGTAGATATTTTTAGTACAATCTAAAAATCCATAAGCTAAAGGCATTGCCTTGCAGTGTTGAATCTGGATAAACAGTTCTTAATAGGGAAGTGTCATGAAAATATCAATGCTTATAATGGTATATTTTAGTTAGCTTTTTGTCAGAACCTGGTGGTGTGTGATATAGTGATACAGCTATATCAACAGTTGTGCTATTTTACTGGGTTTAGTGGTTATCATAACATGGAGATTATTTCAATACTGAACAAAATGTTTGATAGCAACATCTTAGTTTCAGGGAGAAAACAAAATAACATTTTCCCTTATCTTCATCTAAGGGGGTTTCTCTACATGTTCCTTAGTTAGATGTGCATCAACTAGGTGATTCTTTTGTTCGTGTACTATTAAGTGCTCAAGAGGAAAAAAATACATCTTGTTTAGAATGCTGCTCTTTCAAAATTACTCATGCTTGAAACAAACTATTGAGATTAATCCTAGAGGTCAAGCTTAGAAAATCCACTCCTAGATTTGCTTGTGTATTTTCTTATTTGTATAGACAGATTAGTATCTTTGCTGAGAGAATTTGTCTCTAAGGTATCTTGTGAATCTGTGCAAAAGAATGTGTTTGCATTTGAAAATGCTAAAACTGTGTATCTTCACAGAGGCAACTGAACTGCTTATTAGTGTTACTTTCAAGAATATTATTTTCAGCTATTTTAGTTGGAGTTGCCAACTGGGCAGAAGTAGTTTCCAAGTGATTAATTTAGTTAATTCTATTTTAACATTGCATAGCACTTTTCATGCAGTGATGCCAAAACACTTAAGAGATATTAAGTAAACCTCACAACTCTCCTGTGAGGTAGGTATACTAAAGTATTATTACCCCCATTTTGCAGTTGGGGAAACTGAGGTCCAGAAGGATCTTGTGATTTGCCCAGAATCAGGGAGCTACAGAAGAGCTGTGTTCAGAAGCCAAGAGTCAGGCTGCTCATCCACTGCAGTGACCAGCAGGCTGGGTCACTTGGGCTGCCCATAAATAATGGAGTTTGCAAGATATGTATGTGCCACTCCCCCTGAGCAGGCAAATGCAATCTTGCCCTGTTTATAGCAAAGCAGGGAAATGGCAAAAGTTTCACCCTGGAGCAAATTTGTCAGGAGCTTCATGTTCCCTAGATGAATGTTCATGATAAGTTTTCAACTTGCCTTGTAAGAGCTTGTCTTGACATACTGGTAACATCCTACTACCACTTGGCATAAACCCCCTGCTGTCTTTGCATTATGGAACTAGTCCTCAGAACAAATTTAGTTCACATCAAGTTATATAGGATTTAAAGTGTTTTCTCTAAGTATCCTTCACACAAATCAATCTCCCTAAAGGAAACTCATAAAATACAAATTGCTGATGTAAAATGCCCCCCCTTCCAAAACTTCAAACATTATCCTTCTACTCATTTTTAGTGAATGCTACAATAGAATTGCTTGTTGTGTCCTTTTGCCAATGTACTCTCATATAGACGTACAAACAGGATACTGTCTCGAGGTACTTTCAGTTTATATTTGCCAATCCCTGATGAGAGGTTCTTTGCAGCAGGCGAAGTCCCTGTGCAAAGTTCTACCTGAAATGGGACAATGAAATATAATTCCTAAATTTCTCCCCAGGTATGTAGGTGCTTCAGGAAGACATAAAGAATAAGTGTTATATAGAGTGTTTTCCATGCCTCAAAACACCCCTCTGGCTAACAAGTTTCATATTATAACAAATTTCTACAGTAGAAAACAGGACATAAAAGTATTTCCAGAAAGTGGCTTTAAAATCACTATAAATAGTAAGTTTGGCTAATCTTTCAGTTAAGGGTTTTGGGGTCAGTTTTAAGTATTCTTATCCCCTTATTCATAGTAAATTTAGTGTGCTTGTGGCCTAATGAACACGCCATGCACATAGAAGGGGCTGTGTCAGTGGGATTATATGACAAGAGAAGGATCTGGTAGTTGCATAAGCAAGCCAATTTTGTCTCCTCCAAAAACATCTTGGAATCTTATGCCATTCCCTTTCTACCCAACCCACACCCTCAAACAATTATTCACTTTTTTTTCCATGTCCTGCAAAAATTATTTTGCCTCAGCCCTGTCCAAGAGATGGTAACAAATAGAAAGAAGTCCAAGAAATCAGCAGCACAAAACTCTTAAGACTTTCTAAAGCTGGGAAAGCAGTAATTTTCCTTTTATGCTGTGGCTTGTTTCATCTTTGTCTTGTCATATAATAAGAACTGTATTCGTGTTGTAGGTGAGTGCTTGCAATTAGTGGCCCCACAGTTACTGAACCTCTGCAAAAGCCATACATGTAACAAATATTCCTTGTGAATATTATTCCTTGCCTTTTGAAAAGTACTTCATTTCACCTGGCTGTGATATAGGGTCTGTGTAAACAATCAGCAGAACCTGTAACTGTAGTTCTGTTGTGAACACCATCAGTAACACTTCATGTGTGTACATATATAAACTTACATATATATGTATACAGATCATAGTCCTGTAAATACCTAATGCATGCCTGCACATGCACAGGAGAAATGTTACATTCTATTAATGGTAAGGCATATTATCAGATAGGCAATATTGGCAATTATTTTAGCTCTTATCTTCAACTGTTGTGCTGTTGATCGCATGCTGCCAGAGAATCTTTAAGGATGATGGGGATGGGAAGAGGCCACTTTGAAGGTTTATTGCACTCGGCGGCAGTAGTAGCCCAAAACTTTGCACTTCTCACACAGATGCTGAGGATGTTCTTTGCTCTGGTCTGAAACATCCAGGCCGTCCGGCTTTTCCAGGGGTCTCTGCAGTGGCGGGAAGGAAATCAGATTAGATCCAAGGTTTTGTCCTTGTTACTCTTTATTAAGCTTCATTTATGTGAAGTCTACTTTTATGCCCTAACCGAGCTTTCGATTGGTAATTAAAAAGCCACTATGTTTCTTTCCTGAAGGTATGGAGTGTTTTCTTCAGCCCTTCAGCTCTACATTGGTTCAGAGTGGACTCACAATTTAATGTCTTTCTTCATAAAGGTGCTGTTAACTTTGATGTAAACAAATTACAAAAATACTGAATTGAGGACTTCTTTTATAAAAGCAGTAACAAAAGAGTTCATTTGCTTAGCTCCAGTAACTTAGGTGTCCCAAGAGCACTAACACCTAATGCATGGGCATCCCATTACCCAGCAACGCAGAGCAGCAATTACCAATGTTAGGACTGGCTGCTACATGAAGAAAACTCTCTTAAATATGCACAGATACTGCATTGCTAAATGGTGTTTTCCCAATAGGTAGTCCCATGTTTTTGAGGCTGTAAGTTTTGAAGCAGAGTAGCTGCAATGCTATTAATAAAATAGATTTCCAAACTAATACAAAACCAAAACAAAATCCAACCTCATGACACAATCCTTTGCACTGAATCTGAGTAATTATGTATTTTTAATAATATTCCTTGAATCACAACATTGGAGGAAATGAAGCTGATTTGTTGTTAGTAGGCATTTGTGCTGTCATTTTCCATGGCATGTAAAAGGCTTCAAAATCATTCTGAAAATAAAATACGCATGTTAAATGTGGTGACAAATTTAAATGTATGGGAAGTCTAATAGGTAGGGAAGTGACAGAGATGTGAGGTACAACTTAATAAAGTGCACCATTTGCTTAGAAAAAAATGCCAAGTTCTCTAACCCATAACTGATTTGTTTTCATGAAATGTATCCGAAAGACTGTTTCACTGCACATGCCATGAAGGCAGCAGTTCTTCTGTGAGACTGTGGTAGACACAGCATGTGGTGTGAAATCTGAAAACTAGCCATAAGCTTCTCACTGTTTTTACAGGAATATTAGACCCTTGCTTATATCTTCAAAATGTGATTCTTGGAGCAGTGAGTGGGTAAATACAAATTACACCATCTTGGCCATTTATCTCTTAACACCTTTCTTAATCTTAAACACTTTTTTTTTTGTCTGTAAGGTCTTAAAGTACACCTGATCATCTAAGATTTCATTTATAAGTTATTCATCAAGCCACCTGCCTGAAACTCTGTGGACAGGAATAGAGATATTTAAAGCTTTTTTTTTTTTTTTTGTTATGTATTACTGCAAGAATTTCTCATAAATCAGGGAGTAGAAGGGTTTCTCAGCTCTCTGAATAGCTAAAATGACACAAAACATATTCTACCATCTTGAACAAGGGGTATCTGTAAATTCTTGGTTAATTGTACTGGATTATGAGTGCAACACTCTTACTATGTTGCACAGCTAGTCAAAACAATATATAGGAGTGATTCAGTAGCTGTTCTCAATGGTTTGTTTCTGATTCAGTGTTTTGAACCATGATAATGTCCTGCACCATGTAGGTCTTTGAGTCTAACTTAATTTACATTTCAACTGCGAATTGGATTTCCTGTGTCAGATGAGGAAAGTAGATGGACTCTTCATCTCCAAATGCTCTGCAATCCTACTGAGCTTTAAATTACTTGCTTGATGTCAGTATGTTGAGATTTGAGATCAGAACCAGCAATTCTGTTTTGAGGCTTGCAGTCCAAGCATTGGTGCAGATACTGCTTCTTCCACAGGACAGGTAAGTTGAATCAGAGTGTTTGGTCAGAAAAACTGCCTTTCGGCCTTATCTACCACTTATTTCACCAACATCTGCCCACAAATATTCTTCAAGAACTTGCATTACATAAATATACAAAAATGAAGTGCAGGTTCTGGAGTCCCAGGGGTTAATTTACACTCTTCAACAGTGAATGAGAGTTTTGAAATGCTACACTTGAAGCAGGTTATTTGACTCAGCTCTGATTGCTTCTACATGCTAGCTGTGCTCTGATTAAAGAGAAAAATACAGCAGTTATCATGTTTATTGATATAAGCCAGATTTTTTTTTTAATATGCAAGGCCTTGGGAATAATTTTTCCTGGAAATAGTGCAAAGGACATTGGGAATGCCTTGAAGCGCCAAGAGTTTTTGGATGATTTTCAGAAACAATAGCTCTCCATGGTTTGCTTTCCCCCTGCGTTGATTGAGCTCAGCTTTTTGGCCTGCAAAGCATTTTGATTTCAGAACTGTTATTGTTACCAGTATGTTACGACATAGGCTGGGGAGAGAGGGGTTACAAATGCAGGAAAGCAGGTTGCCAAGGGCCAGCTGGAAGGAATGAAGCCATGCAGAGCCCAGACTGCATTTCTGGTGAGGTGGTGGAGGGCTGAGGCTTTGAAATTGGTAGTGCACTCATGTGGTTTATGTCTCAAAACCACTTCAACCCAACTTTTGCATAAAATGAAATCCCAGCTTATCTCCATTTGCCATTTTCTCTTCATGGGTTTCTTGTAAAGGCAAAAAAGAACCCTTTAATCACTCTGAGTAGCAAGTGTTCTTGTTCTGCTGCTGTTACTAATTGAGGAGAACGTAAAAGTATTAACCTTATACTCTTGGAACCTTTCTTACACCATGCTAAAAGGGTAGGATGTTAGAGCTGTGTGTCCATCAGGGCTGGGAAATTCTCCCCAGCTCTGGTGTGGTGGCAGCAGAGGGGAAGGAGAGGACCCTGGCTCGAGAGGGGTGCAGCAGGATCTGGCTCACACTGTGCCAGCTCTGGGGACTGTCCGAATCTGCAGGAGACACCAGTAACTGAGGAGGCTGCAAGAGCTCTGCACTGCTGCTGAGGACTCAGCCAGGCACTTGGACAGGGTGTGGAAAAGGGGACAGGCTATTTGGCTGAAAAGTTAACTCCTTTCCTTAGAAAGCAGTGAAATGGGGCTTGTGGAACAGCAGTAAGTCCTGCTTAAAGTTAATTTTTTTTTTTTAGCATCCACAGTTGTTTTCTTCTGGACTTCACTTCTGTGCATCTTTCTTTAATTTTCTCCTGGTAGTTGCAGGGTGGAAATAATCTTGTGCAGCTCCACCAGGAAAGCATTTTGTGGTGGTGAATAAAGATATTGCCTCAGGGGAATGAGGCTGAAAGAAATTTAAATTTATATATCAATTCCTGGCCTGCGAATTACCTTTTGATTGTGAATTGTTGCTCTCCCAATCTACATGTACTGCATGACCTCTGCATTCCCCAACAGTCAGCTGAAACCCCAAATCCCTCAAAAAACTCACTCTTATGAAGTGTTATGTGCTACAGAAAACATCACTAGGACATCTTGAGGGAAATTGCTTCCACTAAGATGTAGAATGGAATAATGAGCTTGCTTCTGTTTGTATTTAGAAGACTGATTTCTTTTTCTGCTGTAGAATGGAACAATTTAATTGCACCACTGATGGATAGGGGATCACATCAGAATTCATGTGAGAGAAAACACTTAAAAATAATTTTCTGGATTCATTTACATCAAGTCTTAATACAGAAAATGAGATGATTAAATGTCAGATTAAAAATGTAAATAGATTCTGCAGCTATTGCTGGCAGGATAATTGTTAGATTAACAGTGCTAAGGAGCCATGTTTCTCTCAAGAAACACATGCTATTGTTAATTTGTAAATTTTTAGTCCAATAAAAAAAATTGGGCACTGGGGAAGAAAAGATTAAATGCAATGTACATTCTTGAGAAGCAGACCCTCTGCTTTTCTGTCTGCCTGGGGGAACAGGGACATCATTACCAAGGCCCTGGGCTGTCGCCGTGGATCCAAGAAGCACTGATAAGAAGGCTGCAGATCAGAGGCAGGATGCTTAGAGAGAACAAGCAGCCTCTGTCAGCAGCATGCCTCTGGGACAGGCCAGCTAGGAATGAATGATAACAGCATGAGGGAAATGGTGAAAATCTCTTCTTAGAGTTCAGAAAAGCAGCAGTCTGGGAAGAACTGCATTCCCATAGCTGAAGCACACAAGTGTGGGCATGCTGGGGCGGGTTTATTAAATCTAAAGAGGCAAAAGATCATACTTGTAGGCTTGAAACTGTTGAAAAGTTTATTGGGCTTGAGTGATCATACCCACCCCTCCCCATACTGAGGGAAGTGAGGTGGCTGTGGTTGCACTCAGATATGGGAATTATGATGAGACCACTGAACTGCCCAGGAAAGTAATAACTTGAGTATCATGAGGTATGTATTTACATACCAAATTATTTCCAGCCCAACAGTAAATTCCTGACAGCTGGAAGAAAATAGTGTCCAAGAGGACAAGTCAGGCAGCAGATGGCTGGTTCTGCACCAGCACAACAGCTGTCATCACAAACAGCACTGGCCTTAGCCACAAAGTCGGAGAAGAAGCCTTGATAAGAGGCCAGCCAGGAAGTAACCATGGGCACAAATGTTGCTGCTATAGTAGGCAGAGAAGAAAATGAGAATTCAGAGCTTGGCATCTGGGCTCTTACACTGCCAAGAATGAGGGTGAATGACTGTAAGGACTAGGTCTGTTGCTGAAGCAGGGTAAGAAGGAGCATAAACAACCACAAAATCCAAATTCCTTGGAAGAATAGGAGAGGTTTAAGTCTTGTCTGAGATTCCTGTTTATGTTTAGAGTAGCTAAAGTAACTACCTGGGAAACAACTTTTGAAATTGCCATAGGGCAGATTTGTCTTAGTACTTCTTTAGCCTTCAGTAAGGCTTGAGCTCAGTGGGGCCTATGGGTTTTGCCCCATATTCTGTGCAGTACTGTAAGCACTCCCATGGGAAGGTTTGTCACTTGAGGGAGTGGTGAAAATGCAAAAGGAGGAACACAGTGGAATAATATAGCAAAGCTTGCTTGAGGAGTAGTTTGGAAGCTCAGGTGTGACAGCCACCTGATTCCCTCCTCAGTGGATGAGTTGAGGAATGAATGGTCGCAGCCCTCCTGTCAGGCCCTTGTGTTACTTCTTGTAATAAATGCTCCACCATCTCTTTCAAATACAGAGATTTAGAGCTGTATTTATAGAGCACTCCGAAATATATACACAGCTGTAAAAGTGCTGAGAAGACTTTTCCTGCCCCACAGAGATTAAAAACTCATTCTCACAGCTAGGCCATGTGGACTAAGAGCACAGGGCTGAATTGAGACATTCCTTGTGGGGAACTGGCCCGTGATAGTTTCCTGGAGTGAAACAAGCCTTCAGGAACAATGAGCAGGTGGCAGGAAAGTGTGGCTGCTCTCCTCTCCAGGGACTCACTAACGAAAGGTATGCATAGGAAATCAGGATTTGAGCATAACTGCAGAAGCCATTCACAGAGCCAACATATGTGCTTGAATGGCTACCCCAGAGCTATCCAGAGTGGAGATTATTATCTTCAGTACTCTGATATTATTGCCTGAGCCACTTACATGGGAGTACTTCAGCACCAAACCATCATTTGTGAGACCTGGACAAACCTTACAGTACTGGGAAGTCCATAGATTTGGGAAAGTGGCTGGGGAAGATGAAATACAGCTATGGCAATGAGGCTGGGAGAAAAGAGCAAGCCTGGCAATTGAGAAGAAACTCCTAATTCACTGCAATGAATACTGAGCAATCCTGAAATAAGGTTTTCAAAGTTTTGCCCTAAATTGGGCACAAGCATCCTACCCTCCAACAGAGGTGGTGACGCAGGAAGGCTTGGTGGCCCATGTGGTTGGATTTCAGCTATTTAATAGACTCTGCAAGGTTTGATCTATTTGGTGACAAACTGGAGTATGCAAAGATATTTACTAGGCCATACATACCTCTTGAATGATTTCTTGACCCTTTGAACATCAGCATAAATGATGGAAAGAATTTTGAAGAACAAGGTAAATATTTATAAACTTGTGCTATAAATGGTCTTGTGCTATCAATGGTCCTGTAATTTCTCTCACCCTCAAGACTGTACTTCCATGCCATGTGGTAAGTGACTCAGCCTGGATTTTGGATGTTTTTAGACAAGCTCTCTAAACAGAGGTAAGGAACAGGAGACCTTGAAAGCTTTGAGATTTTTATGTTAAGTTTGTGTCATTAACCAAGGAATTTTGTAGGCAGGAGTCATCTTAGTATTGTCCTCCTTTATCACTACTCTTTGTGGGTAGAGATAGCCCCTTGAGCAAATCCAACAAGTGAAAAGAGCAGTACACATGGGAAATAACTGCTGACACCAGTGGAATGAAACAATAAATTGGTGTAAATATGAAGAGAATCAGAAGAACTGGAAGGCCAATTGCTGTTGCTGAACTTTTTACTCTAAGATTAAAAAGCCCCACAGTTTCTTTCTATAAGAAAGGCAGGTAAAGATTTTGGGTTTGAGGTCTTTGTAGAGAAAGAAAGAACATTCAAATTTTGCAACTCTGATGACACCTGTCCAGATTTCCAGGACTGAGACAGCTCCTCTGGGAAACATTCTCAGTGGTGTGTTGTAGTTCACACCAAGTTCTGTTTAAGTGCTATCCACACTTTACAAAGCCAACAGCATACCTAGTTCCCAGCCTGGTGCCATCAGGTCTGCACTTCTCCTACCTGTTTGTGAGGATAAACATTGATGTGGCACTTGATACATTCTTGTCCCATGTTAGCCCAGGAGTTTCCACTCATCCATTTTCTCTTGCATTTGGGGCACTTATATTCACCAAAGCAGCGTTTCTTGCCCTGGTATGGTGTCAGGCCTTCTCCTTTTGGACGAGCCTACAAAACAAAGGGAAGGAGTGATGAATGACTGAGAACAGGGGTGAGTGTGTGGAGTAGAAAAATAGTTTTTAATTAGGAAACTTTGGGCAGAAGATGTTGGAGGCAAGCATGAAGGACATATCACATTAATGAAGAGTTCATATGTTGAAGCTAGAGTTTAATAGTTCTGAGAGTGGTTTCTGTAAGAACTATTCAAAAGTTCAAGAAAACATATTACTTGTAAGTGATACTGAGTATTTAGAAATATTCCTTTTCACTTTTTGAATAAATAGTTTTAATATTCGTTTTATTATGATAAAATCTATACTATTGAGTATATATTGCTAGCAATATATATAGCATCAGGAGGAGTAGCTCATTAGTAATAAAGGACTACTTTTAAAGTAGAAATTCCAGTTTAGAATCTATTTTCCACTAAAAACTTTTAATAATTCTGCTTTTCACAGCCTATATATTATCATATGGAAGTGCACAAACTGGGATTGAGTATGAAGGAAAGACATTCTGACTAGCAGAAATAATAACTTTTATTAACTTTATCTGGCTTCTTGCTCTTGGTAAATGGTTTCACTATTTCTGCCTTTTGAAGGAAACAGGAAAGGATTTGCAAATGGTGTGTTGTGATGTCTGAATGTTAGATGTCCCTTAAAGAATGCCTTTTTATCTAGGGAAGCCAGTAGAGTTCACAATGACTGTATGCAAATACCTGGTTTATTTTTTGTACTTACATTCACTGACTAAAACTGTGTGCTGTACTTAACAAAATATGGTGAGCATGTGAAGATGAGGGTGTTGCATCCAGCTGTGCTAGGATAGCTGTAAAGATGAAGCCATTTTCCCAGAGTCCCTAGCAGGTGTTGAAACCCTGTCCATATATTCACCGTGTTCAGCTTGTTGCTGCCTAGAGGGACATACTTTGCCTGTATAGTGGCAGGATACTATGATCACCTATCAAAGGATTCTTTGTCATTTACTTACATGTCAGGCCTAAGCAGCTTTCCTTTTTTAAGGCTTCAGATAAAGTTTACAGAAGCGAAATGAGCCATCATGCTGGGAAGGCATTTGTTTTTGTTTTGGGAGCTTGTGCGATTTCTCAGTGTGTAGGTCCAAATTGCTTTCTATGTGAAAACATGGGTTGCAAAAGCAGGTGGTTGGCAGAAGACCTGAGCTTGGCAGGAGGTCTGAGACTCAGGCTCCAGTGGCGGATGGAGAGGGTGAACACTGTGTTACCTCCTGGGTCGCATGTGGGAGCAAGAGGGAAAGGAACATTGAGTGCGCTCTCCCCCGCATCCTGTGGGTGGAAGAGCAGGGGACACCAAACCTACTCCAGCCGTTTTTTTCTTTCTGCAGTGTCAGTAAACAACGTTCTCTGGTTTTTTTATGCTTGTTCCTCAACATAGCAATATTCTTTAGAAGATTGGATCAGTAGCAGCCTCCATTGCAAACAGGCAAACATCTATAATAATTTGCTTCTGACAAGACTGCAAATATTCTGGCTGATAACAAAGATAAAGCTGACCAGGACACATATTTACAGTAGTATAACACAGAAGAAAAAAAAGTGCACTGGTATAGACTTCCACAATTCAGTGAGTGCTGGCAGGCACACATTGTGTAGCTCTCTGACCCATGGTGTTCTTTGATAAGAATGAGATTTCAACTGAATGTAGTGGAGGGAAATGTCAATTTATGGAGACATCCTTATTCTGGATACTTAATTTGGTTCTACCTCTAAGGAGTTAGTAGCACAACTCAGTGTAAGAAGGTACATGCTCTCCTCATTTAGAAATTCTCATGGAATTGAATAGAAACCCTGTGTCCAGAGAGCTCCTGTATTTGAGAGACCTACCCTCTCCTCCCAAGGCATCACAGATTGTTTCATTTGCAGTTTCCACTGAGGGGGTGTTATTGAACCGAAGGAAAATAATTTTTGATCATCTGACTAAGTCATCCTCTACTTAAACTCCTCCTGCAGCCAGACTTGAAAATGCAGCTCAGTGCCCCTACCAAGCAGCAGTCCTTTCAGAAAGTATGCAGGTCACAGGGTTCATTATTTCCAAAAGTAATAGCACTGACTTTGGAAACAGAGTGTGTCTTCAAAGTCTTGTAAATGTTTACAAAGAATATTTGAACATAACACTCCCACAGCAATATGTTATGTCAGCCATAAAGAGCATTTAAACATCAGACTCCCACAGCAATATGTTGTGCCAGCCACAATTCCCAGATGGGAAACTTTCAGACAGCCACTTGGGCGGGCCAGTGACTGTGGGTTTCTCCAGGTCACATAGGTGACTTCAGAGACACCACTGCCCCGAAACACTCTGCCCTCACAAATGCACAGGGAGCACTGAAGATACTGGTCTGTGGAGTCTTCTGTGTGTACAGCTAGGCATCAGAAATGGAGGCTTTCCAAAATAGAAGCTACTTTTAAAACCTGGCTTCTCCAACTTTCTTGGTAAATCGGAAGCAGAACCAGGAAAAGAATGTAGGAGCCCTGACTCTGATGGTAATTTCCTGTTATAATTGTTAGACTAAAGTTCTGATTTATTTTTATTTTAACTTTTTGACTGTCACAGCTCCCTCCTCAGTCAGTGACTCTAATTAGTTTGCTGGCAAAGTTACAACATTCTCTGTAGGTGTTTTGCTATTCTGCTTTATGGATGTTTATGTGTTGCCTGAATAGATATTATTTTCCTTCCCATATCTTCAGTTTCCCAAACTGTGCCCCACAGGGAATTTGGAGTCACAAACAAGCAAGCTCATTTTCTCTAGTGGGAAACATCATTAGGAACCACTGACAGCAGTGAAGGCAACCCTCCAACTTCCTCCACCCTGTAGAACCAAACAAAAAAGGTATTTGACAGTGTTTGGTAGAAGGCAAAACCTGAGTGAGATACATTAATGGCCTGAGAGATCTGGGGCTGGGTGTTTTGATTTATTTGTTGTTGGCGTGTTTTTTTTGTTGTTGGGTTTTGTTTTCTTTTAATTTAAAGTGTCTGGCTCCAGCAGGAGCACAGCTGAACTGCATAAACATTTCCAAGAAACAGCCTGCTCCTTGGCACAGAAGCAGCCAGCCCTGCCCACAGGGTGCTCGAGCACCCGGTCACTCTGCAGCTGGGGTATCTCAGTGCTCATTCAGCTGGAGGGCAAGAACTATTTTCACCAGAGGCTTTTCCTTAACTAAGTGCCAAAAGAGAGCAAGAAGACACATTTTGCACATTTGGTATTAACCTAAAAACCCTTACTTTACAGAATGTGGGATTTACCTTGTTTAAAACATTAGCCTCCTATTCTGTGCCCACCCCAGCTCCATTTGAATGGTGGTTAATAATAGGATTTGGTTGGTGTTTGGGTGCTGCAGTTCCTGTATTGGACATTCTCTTCTTACTCTTTCTGCAGATAGGGATTTATTTATGTCCAGAGTTTATCTGGCAAAGTTATGCTCCTATTCATAATGGCACAATATTTTGTTGTTATCGTATTAACCTAGAATTTCCCACAGCCTGTAAGCCCAGGTAAATCTTTGGCCTCATTTTTATCCTTGGCTGCAAAAGCCTAGTGTGTCTTCATTCAGATGTTTCAAGGATTTACTGCATCCTGGACAGGTAGGCCTTTGGGAAGGATTTTTCTACAAGGACCAGAAACTAGCCATTACTTGAAAGTGTGTCTCAATGTCAAGATCTAGGTATTAGAGAATGGATCCTTTGTGATGTTTTGACTTCAGACAAGCACTGACACAACTGACATCACCTTTGAAGGTGTACCTAGTGAGAGTGTGTGTTTTCCTTAGCTGGATACAAAGTACACTGTACAAAGCCAGTGAATTCTGTGGAGCACAGTAACAAAAATTACCTCAATATTCCATCCCTCACTGACACTCAGCTGTCTCTATTTTTCATCTTCTTTCTTTCTTGAGCCAAACCCACAAATTTGCCATCATAAGATTTTTAAAGTGTTTAAGTTGAACTTTTCTGCTGGTAACTGGCCAGTCTAGTTCTCTGTCAAGCTATCAGAGAGTGTATCTCAGGGAGGGATCTGCCAAGTCCCTTGGCAATGACTTACATAATAAAGGACTCTCTGCTTTCCCTAAATAATTCCCTCAAAGTATCAGTTTGCAGAGTCAGCAAAAACAAAACGTCCCCCTCCCCCAACACACCCTGCTTAAAACTAGATCCATTATAAACAACACAAAGGCTGAGTTTCCTCAAAGCAAAATGCAGAGACACAATTTAATGCCTTTCTGCCCCTCACCTCCCCCCAAGTTTGTTTTACACAGATGAAAGGGCTCTGCACAGCACAGGAAAAGATGAAATCAGCCTAACATTGTTAGGTGGATCCCCTTCATAGAAGAACTCTGAGGGTTTGCTTGTAAGCATGCTTCATCAAATGAAGAGAAGAGGGTAACAGCAAACAACAGCTTGATGCACTGACGGCTCCCGGGTGGTTTGTGGGAGTGCCCGAGCTGTGTTTTGAAATGTGAACCCTCCGACACTCTCAACCGAAAGTCAGCACAACTGGGAGATGGCATTAAAATGCCCTAGCGCTCTTAGAGCACTACTGTACGTGCAGAGTTTTAATAAAGATATGATAACACAGCCCCAAAAGGTTCAATTAGAAAATGAAAAAGAAAGTATAAGGACTGAATCGGTGTACTGGGTGTTGTGGCATTCTAGTCCTGATGCTGCAGCAAGTTGCAGAGTGTTGGGAAATTCACAGAAGTGCTCTCACCTTTCTCAGCTCTCAGCATAGTCTATACTACATAGAGAATGAGGACACACTTGCACACTTATGCTGAAATGGCACATAAAATGGAATCTTTGGATTCCCTTTGGTCAACTTTTTTTCTTTGTTCTTCCTCACTTTTGTGCTCATATAGATCTTGAGTATGAACAGAATACACAGGCAATAGGTGATGAGTTTAGGAATGACACTGTGATGTCTGACACCGAAGACTTCTGAGGTATTGATTTAAACCAACAGTCACTACATCTTTAATTAGTATGTGCAATATAGAAAGAGCATCTAAGGGATACAGAAACCAAATTAATGCTTTTTTCAGGTTTGTCTCTAGTTTAATTTGCATATTACTGATATGATGAGAAGTCTTGCAACAGATCTGTTAAGGGAAAAAACAGATAATGGTCAGAAAGCATGCTCTTCACTACAGCATTACTATTTAAATAGGAAGTTCTATTTGTTTTGCTGAACAATAGGAATTATGGAATTTCTAGTTGTATTGAACAATCTAGTTGTATTGATTTCAGATTAAAGATTTATGATAGGTAAAATTATATTTGAGTAAGACATGGCTGAAAAATAAAGAAAACTTTAACTTGTTTGTGTAACTTAAAAGAGGAGGCCAGTATGTGTTTTATTTGACTGGGATTTTCTTAGGAGACTTGTCTGTGGCATGGCTTAGGGCTACTTCAGCCTCTGACTGGGGAGTCTATGGTATGGTTTTCCCACCTCTGCATCCATAGAAATCAATGTGTTTTTCATGGCAGTAAAAGCTCATCAGTTGTTGTTGATATGAAACATTTTATCACACATGTGCCACTGCCACTCTTAAAACAAGATCTAGGTAGAAGGTGGCTTTGTACTGAGGTCCCAAATAATGAAGCTGTTACAGTCAAGTAAAGTATACTTTACTCAATTTCCCAGGAGCAGATTGTTATACAAAACATGCAAGTTTGCATGGTGTGCAGTACAAACCAGCATTGTTTCTTTTATTTTTCTTGAAGAAATACCCTATTTCTGCTGTTACAAACATTTTCACTCCCCAAGTCTTAATCTTTGGGAAGATTTAAAAGCATATTGATTAAGCTGATTCAATGAAAATTTACTGGTGAATTTTTATATAGCAGAAGCTCAATTTTATGTTTATTTTATGTCATTTTGAGTATGTACTTCTTGGCTGCTTTGAAAGACCAGTGTTGTTAGCTGTGTTGTGTATGTTAACTGTGATTTTGATCTAGTTTCCACAAAGGTAATTCAAGAGAAAGGTTTAGCAGTTTGTTACTAATAACACACTATGGTTTCTGATGATGATTAAATCAATAGGCATAGTTGTCATGGACATGTTGATCAAATTCTAGAAATCCAAGAAACTGGCTTGGCAAACATTCCAACAGTTAAATCAATATCTGGTTTCTCAGATTTTTCAGAGCCTTAGCCATGCTGTTAGGAGCAAAGGCTTTTCTTCTGCTACAAAATGCCTTTTTGAGCTGATCATTAGAACCACCTTTGGGTCAAAGATATTATATCATTACTATGCTAAGTTAGTTTAAAGCAGAATAGTTGCTAATTGGCAATTCTGCAATTATCTGATGTGTCAATTACTCAACACCAAATGGTCTGAGAAGTTGATAGCATGAGTTTTCTTGGCCAGTCTTGCTCATCATTCCACAGCTAGTATAGAGATAGGAAACATGTAAATGCTCAGTGCCATCCAGTCTGAGTAAACAAATCTGTTCATGAATAGCATGCTGCTTTCACAGGCCTCTGTCCAGATAAAAAAGGACATATTGATGCAAGCACACAGTAGAAAACAAAAGTATTTGGTAGAATGGTAACGTGATGATGGGACTGGTGTCCCAGCACCTGGATTGAGTATATAGCCCTAAGAGATTTTCTCTCTGTTCATGGTCAGATTGTACCTCAGCTCCTCATCTGCAGTGGGGAAAGGTCCTGTTGCTGTTTCCTGCCACTTCTGCCATTCTTGTAGCATTGTATAAATCACTTTGGGCTACCTATGGTAATGTAGCTTGTGCAGCATAGTGGAACCTTGACCTTCATCTTACTTTGATAAGTGCTATTATGAAAAAAACAAGCAAATAACACTCAAATTTTTTTTCTCCTTTTCATAGAAGAATATGTGAGTGCATACTGTATTGCACAGTAACCTGTTCTTCCTGTAGTGGAGCCTTAATAGAATGGTAGACTCCCCTTGCATTCCAGTTCTAGTTAATCTCAGATATAATTCTGCATTTCCTGAATGTTCACATGAATTTTCCAGGTATACTTATATATTTAGTGTCTCGTGTTATATACAGGGCAACAGGCAGTGATCAAACATTAAATGTGTTTGGCAGGTTTTCAGAGCCACAGAACTCTGCCAACCCTACCCAAATCTTCTGTTAAGGAAAGCTGCAAATAATTATCTTGGTTGATTGTACTTCAAGGATTTATTTTACCTGCACATGCTACTCTTTGCTTGTTGAATGACCATGAAAGAGCTCCCACATGAGCTGTATATGCTTGTGGCCAATCACAGCTTTAATACACTTGTTCCTGCAAGACCTTGAAAACAATGAAATTACTTGGGCATATAAATAACTGCCTAATGAATCTTCTTTTGAAAGTATTGCATAATTCTGTCTAACACAGAACCTAAAGTTTCAAGAACAGGTCCTTATGCCTGTGAAGGTAACCATTAAAATTTGAACTAAATGCTAACTTGTGCAA
This sequence comes from Cettia cetti, assembly GCA_013401135.1. NCBI lineage: Eukaryota > Metazoa > Chordata > Aves > Passeriformes > Sylviidae > Cettia > Cettia cetti. Next base: position 17,560 of record VZUI01096873.1, read on the forward strand.
CAAAGCAAGCAAACTGAAAACAACTCAGTTAGGAAACTGCAGAGTAAAAACTGTTTCCAAGGTATTGGTTAATGGAGTACAAAGTAAAAAAGGGGGTGGGGCTAGAAAGTGGGGATGGAGTGTGCCTATGCAAACCTGGGTCTCTGCTGTGTAATTTAAGAATTGTATGTCATATAGAAAATATGGATTTGCATATCAAATTAGGCATATGGAAGAGTTAAAATTACACTCGCCTGCTGGGATGCAGTGAGGCACTTCTTTTCAGCATTACAAGATCATATTCTTCCAAACAGCTTGAGATAAAAGGAAGTGGTCAAAATCTTTCCTTTCCCTTCTCTGATACAAAATTGGACATGCTGAATTAATTATGAAGAAACTAGGAATGTATTCATTTTAATAGTTTCCTGATGTTTGGACTCTTTTGTCCCTCTTCATCCGTTGCTTGAGAACATACAATGGCAATACTCTCCTCCTCTCCCTCCCCCTTCTGCGGCACACTATATTTAATATCTTCATATTTATCTAGTAGTTGGAATCAGGATTTTGGAGAAGGGAGGGTCAAACCCTTGTAAGAATCAAGCATTACCTCTTCCAAGCTGAGGTCAAGACTCATATTTTTGGACTTGTTTAATTGGTTCACCTCAGATGCCTTCATGTGGATTTCACAATTCTCCTAGGGCTAATGTGGCACAGCTGGGGCACCGACCTAGTGAGAAACTGACAGGTCTAAGGATTATGATCTGTTCTTTACAAAGCAGTGGAGCAGTTCTGATAGACCCCTTGCCTCCCCATAGGTCGTGAGACTGTTCAGAACAGATAGGAAGGAAGACAGATGTCACTGAAGGCAGATCTATTCCAAATCTAAGTGAGTAGCAGGTGCTTTTGGAGAAAATTTCAACAACTGGGATGCTGCTTTCTGCTTCATTGCTGTTCTGAGATGCATTTATGCAAAATTTCTACCTGAAGGAAAGATGTGGATTAAATTACAATGATGAGATAAAGCTGCAGAGCTCCAGTTGATTCTATGATGGTATTTCTTTCCTTATTAAAAAGAGGCTGCATGGGAACACTAGGGTCTAGACATGGACATAGACATGTCCAGGCTAGACTGGTTACACTACTATTTGGTACCCAGCATATTATCAAAGTATATTTTCAAAAGTATTTGGATCAGAGAATTCTCCAATTTATGGGGGTGACCATAGAGCTTTTGTGGGTTTTTTTGGTGTGTAACAGCTGAGAACCTGATGCTTTTCTCTTCCAATTACATGCAAAATAATAGTGTTATCCATATTATTTGAACTGTTTGAAAGCTACATTGGAAAATTAATTGCAGACATGGCAACTTGCAAAACACTTGGTACTTGCTCTTCATGAACTACTGTAGCTTAATCTTATACTGGGTGCAGCTTGATATAACTTTGATGTCAATTTACAGAGGGGAGAAGAGAAAATGCCTGTATTAAAGAGGTCTGTAGATCCTGGGGGGAGAGAAGCTTCTCTGCTGCTTGAGTGGCACTGTAAAATCCTGCTGAATGACATGCCATAGGTTTTGGTGCCTTTATCCTTTTTATAAATCTAGACCTGCTGTGGTTTTCTTCCACACAAAGCATCTGCTGTGCTACACTTGCTGAAAGTGCTTGGTGAAGGACTTTAATATATCAGTGATCTTAAGAAGAAATGTCAACTTGGGAATCTGCTACTTTTGCTTGTTCTTTAGAAACACAATGTGTTGATATCCTAGGATGTCAGGGGAGATAATTTAAGGTACTTTTTCATTTGAGGTATAGTTGTTTTAAGAAGAAATTAACAAGGATATTACAATAAATAAGAATTTTATTCCAATTAGTATCTTTGATATCCATATATCTAAAAATAGCATTAATTTCTTGCTTTGTTTTTAAATGAAACTGTCATCCCAAAATACTGTTTTTCACATACTCACAGTTAGAAGCCCACAATTAAACTCATACAACAGATACTTTAATATCCATAATTTAAAAAAAAATAATTAAGAACTATATCCAGTTTGTATGCAGTTTCCTGCATAGCCATTGTCCTCAGCTCTGACAGTGACCAAAGGATGAGTGCTTTGTACTCTACAGGCTGGGCAAAGGGTGTGCAGGGGAAAGCATTGCACTGGGAGGTGGGGAGAAGAAGGAGGTGGCAAAGCAGATAATTTAATTCAATGTAATATGAATTGCAACTTCAGCAATTTGCCACTCAGGAAATGGCTTGTTTTGCTCTGATTTTTTTATGTTGCTTGTTGCACCCTCTGAACCAATGCACTTTTTTGTTCCATTAATATACGTATGAATTATTATAATGCTGGATTTCTTTTAGTCTGAATTAGAAATTCAGGCTAAAAGACACGCTATGCATAGCCCAGAAATTTTGCGCATGTAAAGGTTTTATCTCTTCAAAACAACTCTTGGAAAGTAAAGGAAATATTGCTAAGATGATAAGGGCAAGTTTCAGGGGAAAGGATGTTTCTAGGAGAACTCAGCCTTCTTCCTTCCTTCTGTTCTGAAAGGGACAGGATCTCTTTCAACTACCCACTAAATCCTTAAGGATTCAAGACCTGGTTCGTGGCATATCCCACATACTGCATGAGAATAAGTTTGTGGACATACAGTAAGAAAATTCCAGCAGGAGAGTGCAGGATCATGAGTAATGTGATCTTGTGGTTAAGGTACAGGACTGGGTCTCTGCAAGCCCAGACCATTACTTGATCTCTCCAGGTCTGAATTTCATCTGGAGTATGGGCAGAGCTAGTGTACCTCACATTATGGGAATTTAATCAATGTTACTACAAAAGTGAGCATGAAGCTTCTTATACAATTCTCAGGCAGGAGTTTTGAACAAGGACTGCTATAGGCCTGTCACCAGTGACCCTGGCCTCACCCATTTGAGCCATTTTTTATAAAGTCTCTGCTTATTGATGTTTTTTGTTCAGTTTGTTTTCTCCACAACTTAACTGGTTAAAGCAGTCAGAACTGTCCTTTTCAATTATTTGCTTGTGGCATCTCCATTGATATATCATCAAAAGAAAACAAGAGAAATTAAGGAGAGTACCTACACAGTTGTAAGGATTTCCAGCTAGGAAATTCTTTATGCAAAAGAGATGAAGCTTGGACCCTTTTAGAAAGCTTCCCCTGTAGCAAATGCAGCCTGTAACCTCCCCACCCCACAGCAGCCCTGTGGTACAGGCTCCTGGGACACAACACACAGGGCAAGCTGTGGCCTGTCCTCCTCCAAGATGAAATACCACAGCAAGAGTGTCATTGCTTCTGGCTGGAATGGGCCCTTTGCTTGAACTATTAAGAAACAGGGAAAGGAAATAAAGACCAGATGAGCAACCACCCTCCTTTTCTCCACCTCAGCCTCCTTCCCTCCACCTTCCCCCCTGCCATGCTGTCCATGAGATGACATACAAAAACACCAATGGAGTCAGCCTGGTTTGAATTACAGCACTTTTTGAGCCTGGAAAAAGACATGCTATGCATAGCCCAAAAATGAAACATGACTTCAGATGCTGATACATAAACTGCATAAATGTGAAGGGGACATTTTTCTTGTCCCAGTATTCTTTCTTCTCAGAACATTGTGCTGGGCCATACAGGAGCATATTGCATAGAAGAAAGTCTTAGAAACCCACCCTTTCTGCCCAGAGCATTCATGTGTTTGTCCACCTACCCCAAGAGCCATCACATCCCAGCTACCTGACTTGGTTCATGTGCTTGACACTGCTTGAGTGCTCCTTGCTTGCTCTGCCCACCTGTGCATGTAGAGGTGCCTGGGAGGAACTGCCAGATAGTTTTGTTTTTTTATGGTAGGCTTGTTCCCCCCGTCAGGAAAGAGCAAGCTTTTAACATCTTAACTGAAATGCATCAGAAAGTCTCAGTGTTTTAAACACAGCCATGGGATTGCAGTGAAAGCTTATAGGCATATACATCCATACATTCAGATGATCCAAAGGCAATTCTTTGCTGTGGAGTTTGTGATAATACAGTAGGAATCTGCACCTCTAATCTCTTCCATCCTTTCCTTCTCAGTGCCTCCTGTTCCTGAAGTTGTATTTGTATTTTCCACTGGGCTCCTGGACTGCTTTTTTTCCACTCTGGGCAAAGCTAACTTGAATCATCTAAAGAATCACTTGTCATTCCCCAAGAACAGCATCAGCAGCTGCCCGATTTCATCAACCATTCTGTAAGATTCACAGTTCATGTTTGTATTGTTACAAGAACTTTGAACATTTTACTGAAATTCTCATGAAAACAAGATGAAGCAAACCAGTTCCCTCTGTAATGTCTTTCTTAATCACATATGTAGTACCTTGAAGGTGAGGAAGGATGGAGTGCAACCAGTAAGTAGAGAGTGAGAATACTAATAGGTATGTGAAGGGTAAGAGGACAACACAGGCAGTGTTGGGTGAAGAGCACTTCTCATATCAGAGTTCTTGCTAGAATGAACAGAGAAAAGTGGCATCTAGGAGGTGACCATTACACAACCAAAAGGAATAAAATGTATGGCCTTTCCAAGTGTTCAGATTCTGCCTTCTGTTAGTAAACTGACTTTGTATCTTTTTGTAACTAATTATTTTGTCGTTCTATTCAGTCATAAAATAAGCCAGGGAGGACGTTTATCTGAAACTTCCTGGGAAACATAAGGGTCATAGGTTGACTCAGGCTATGGATGTTGTTTGAGAGAAATAAAATCTTTCTGTGTTGAAACAGGAAACTCATATCTGACTCATGAGGCTGTCTGGCCGAACTGCAAGTCTTTTGAATACCTATGTACTAGGCCCATTCTGTGTAAGATAGTCATTGCTGTTAAAAATTTTGGATGGAAACTGTTTTGACCAGATTATAGTGAGAAAACTGAAACAAAATGAGAACTATCTAAACAAGTGAGGTGTAATCACCATTCGCTTTCATGCAAGTAGATGACATTTATATTCCAAATTTTTTTAGTACTGCTTTGCCTGGTCCTTCTTTAAAAAGCAAAATTAATCAACCATTTGCAGTCTTTACAATATGTTTGTCCAGTGGCACCAATGGCATTTCCTATGTTTAAGAATTTATTGCCAAAGACACTCACACACAGCATTTCCTTATCATGGATACCTAAAGTCTCACTTCCTGAAAGTCAACACTTTCTTGCCTGTGTACACAGCAGTAGCTGTCACCATAGGACACATATCACCATAATCTCACATTGGACAGCTTGGAGCATATGATGTTGGCAGTATCCCAGACCTGTTGCTAGCAGCTGAACCAAAATAGGAGAGTGGCCTGAGGCCAACTGGTAGTTCCATATTCTTCAACGTGGATTGGCATATGAACACGCTTTACAGAGTAAATCTTCCTACCCAAAGGAAGAATTTTTTTTCGAGAAAAAAAACCAAGCCAACACCAGACCCCACTACCAAGTTAGGTATCTCTTTTACTAGTGAGTAGCATACTGCACCAGAAAGCACATGAGAAGGACAGCTGTTCAGCTACTCTACATGACTAGGAACAGTTTTTATCTCTATTTTAGAAATTCATTACCCTGTTCAAAATATATGATCCCACTTTTGTAATTTTGTAGCAGATAGTTTCAATATCCACAGGCCAGTGAAGTGAAAGCTCATTATTAAACAATAGAAAGGAAGAATACATGTTCTAATTGAAATCTCTTGGGATCAGAGGGTCCACCAAAGGGCTGTTGGGCACAGAAGGCATGGCAAGGCTTTGTGCCGTGTTCAGTTCTTGTCATGGGAAGACATTTGTGATCAAGGCCATGGTGTTTCTTAAGTCTAAGGCAGTCTTCTCGACACAGTGAACACCCAACAAGAAAATATCTTTACTAGATGCTGTCTCACTGTTGTTCGCTCAAGGCTAAGAAACTATTCATTTAAAAAAGGTATTGTGCAAGAAGCATCTGGTGTAAAATGCTTTCATGGTGTTTGCTGCAGAAGATGATTGGAGAGGTTGGATGAAGATTTGGAGAAGGGAAAAGTGCAGTTCTTTTTCCCTTTTGCTACTGTTTCCCCTTTCCTGTTTTTGTCCTGATATTCTTTCCATTGATGATGCTAGTCTAAGGATAGAGTCATGCCTGATCTGCTTCCAGGGATCTAGTACAAATGAATTTGCATTGATCTTGGAGGGGAAAAATTTTTAAATCATTGAGAAAACCTTATCAGGGGTCCTTGATTTTGATTTTCATATTAAGGTACTCCTCTCTGTTATATGGCATTATTTCAGCAGTGTTATTGATTTAAGAAAAAAAAAAAATCAATGTGGAATGTTAAAACAGAACACGAACAGAAGCAAGTCAGAAACACCTGATGTATAATAAGGCCTCTGAGCGTTGTTTTTCCAAATCAAGGAGTACTGTTTAAGGTTGTGCTGTTCTGGTAAGCCATGGATTCAGACTCTTGTGAGGAGATTGGCACAACAGTAAAAGTCTTCTAGCCCCTTGATTTATTTTTTTCAGTCTTTCCAAGGCCCAGTAATTTTATCCGCTCTGCATTTTGGGGGGATGTGCAGTTCAGTGTGTGCCTGGTGAGAGGCTCATTATCCTCCTCAGGCTCAAAACAAACCCTCGATTTTGAAAGGGCAACAAAAGAGGTGGCTGCTCCTGGTTTCCGGTGGCCCCGGCGCAGCTGGCTCTTTGTGCGCTCGGGCATAGCGAGGAGGGCTCGGGAGGAAGCTGACACAGGTGTGCCACCAGGCCGGGGACTTGGCTGGGGACAGCGCCCGGCTGTGCGTGCACGGCTCCCCACACACAGGTCTTGTGTTCGCTCTCGGCCACGGCCTTCAAGGGCCCCCTTGTCGCGCACAAACAACGGCGTCGCGCAGCCTCCCTCGTGCGCTGCGTCCTGGCCCGAACTGCCCGGAATAATCCCCTTTCTCAGGCCTAATGCCACAGCAGAAATGTCATCCTTATTCTGCAGTGCTGGCATTTGTCAACTTGGTGGGTACAAAGACAGCATTCATTGAGCAGGAGACAGGCACAGGGCCCCAGGAAAAGCCCTTCAAGGGGACAGAAAATGGTCTTCTGTGAAACTTTGGACTCTACAGGAGCTGCTGTTTGTCTTCAGGTCTGGCAGAATGGAGAAAGGGCTGTCTTGTGTTGACCACGTCTTCGGCTGGGGTTGTGGGGCAAGTTCAGGTTTAGTTTTTAGGAGAGCAGACTAGCAACGAATGGCCTTTCTTCTGGGGCAGTCCCATCTTTAGCAATTGTACAATCTACTCTGTTCAGCTCTGTTCGCTCTTGGACAAAATTAAACCTACAAGAAATGGATTTATCTTCACACTTACTTTACACATAGATGCAGCTATTTTAACATCAGATACTTTTATCTCCTGTGTAACACTTAGAAATAAAAGGTTCTTGCCTGCCCTAGGGGATGGCTTCCAAAAGGTACCAGTGAGAGGCAGCAAGATGAAGGAAGCCTGCTCTTCCTTGGACATCCTAGTAAGCCCTGAAGTATGCTGAGGGACAGTAGACATTTCTACTGGTGACAAATACATCAACAACAGATGGAAGAGATAGAACCCTTTAGACAGTTTGCTCAATGAGACAGCAAACTCCTCAGAAACAGCATTGGTTCCTCTTGCCCTTGCTCTTGAGTTAAAGTGGATGGCTCAGGATAGCATGATGTAACCAAGAATATTCTGCTTTATTGAAAACAGATCCACCGGTTTTGTAAGTATCGTATTACCCACTATCTGAACACAGCACTGACATCACTCAGAACTCTCTATACTTGGGGTTGTGTACAGAGGTGATTAACCCCGGGGTACTTGTGTTATGAAAACAGCTGCAATGCAGGTCTTGGAAGGCTTGATTTCAGGCAATCTTATTTTTCTATTCTAAATTGTCCTCTAATGAGTCTGTTAAAACATACCTCACTAAAGAAGTTGCTGTGTTTTAGTGAAAAGTTAAACTAATTATGTGAGCCATTAAAAACTTGCCCTGGGCTATTTCCCACTTGCTCCCATTACAGAGCACTCTAAAATTATACAGTATATCTATCTGCTGGTATGGAAATGCACCTTTGGGGCAGAGACCAGTACCAGCCTGTGCTTTGCATTTTGCTAACTCTTCACGGTAATAAATCATCTGTGTGAAAGTTCTGGGGTACACTCAGTAGGTCTTCAGGAAGAGAAGCTATCAAATAGCTTCCAATATCTGAGGTATTGGAAAAGGCAATAGGGTTTGAATCAGTTTTGAGAAACTGAGACAATTTCATCATAATATATAATTATTCTAAATGTGGAGTTAATAACAGCAGCAATAAGAAAAAGATACAGAAAGAGAAGAATATTCATTAGGCATATAACTTCTATGTGTAAAGAGAAACAGAAGAGTATGTGTTATCTATATTTAGCATGAGGCATACAATTCACTTAGCAAATATAGGTAATTTTCCTTATAATGGTGAATGTTACAGTTCACTTTGATATAATATTGTTAGAGGGCTCATCTGTAAAGCTCCATACTAAATACTGAGAGCTAATGGAAATTGACAGAGAAGACTGGAACAGTAGGATAGTGCCTCAGGTGACTCCTTCCTAAATGCTGGAGGTAGCCAAGCCAGCTTGGAGGAGCAATTGTGTTCTAAGGCATTCCAATTCCTCCTTGAAAATAAAAGGAAGAAATGCACGTCCAGCATGTCACTGTTAATCCATTCTGATGGTTGTGGGGTTGCTTAGGTTGTACAACAAGATGCTACAGATGTTGAACTGGGCTGTGGGCAGCATGTTCTGTGCTGCCAGGATGCAGTCAGGGAAATATGTGAAAGACATAATTTTAGAGACTGTCCACCCCCCACTTCTTTTTAAGGATGTGGTTCTGCACATGAAATTGGGATATAAACAGGAAAGGCCTCCTCATTCTTCTTGTTATCTGTATAGCAGTATAAAAGGAATGTCTCTAAATTATCTGTGGTTAAGTGCCCTATTCCTAAATCGTCTCTTAGGACTTGAGTTTAAACAGCATGGACTAAAGTCATGTCTTTAAAATCAGCTAAAGGACTATTTAAAAATCCCTTACCTTGCCTGTCCTTTATTCCACACCAGGTACAAAACAGTGGAGCATATTTCTGCTTAGAAATATGTCAAGAATGGGTAAAGAGAACTCTTCAGAGTGTGTAGAGAGACAATTTTAAGCCTATAAATACAATCTGTAATGAACAGACACAGAGAACTAAAATAGCAATGTAACAGTGTGCTATGAAGGAGAAAGACACAAGAAAACAGCATGGAATTCTGCATTCACTGTAATTTGCAGTGTAGCAAGGAAGTGTAGTGTTAATACCAAATAAACTTCCACATAGATGTGCCCAGCAGTCAGAAATTTGTACCTGTGCTATCTCAGCAGTCAATATTGTTTCCTGCTCTTTCACTAATTTTTTATTCAGTGGGTAATATTCTTAAAATATTACATATCAAAATAGTTATCTTCTCTAGAACGGGGGTAGGACTGAGCATAGTGTTTTAAACTTAAAATAGTTGTGATGTCTATGTGTATAGTTTTAATTCTCTGCTTTTTGTTTGATTTATGAAATGGCAAAAAAATCCATTGTGTTGTGTCATATGATATTAGTAAACTTAAACATATTAATAATTCTGAAAAAACTTTTAGGACAGAATTTATTTAATTTGCCATCACTGATCACACAGTGTTATTCAATTTAGGTTCATGATCTAGTAGCTGGTTCAGAATATCAGGGTAGATGCATGTGAACTGGAACGGAGCTCATTTTTTACTATGCCTATCCTGTCCTTTTGCTGTTTTCCTCAGGCTTTATCAAATTATTCAATACAGTACTCTTTTATATGAAACTTATAAAGCTTAAAACATGTAGCTATTTCCTGTAAGTAGGGGGTAGGTAGGGAAATACAAAAAAACTTACCTGAACTTTTTATTTTAAAAATCTGAGTGTCTAAATTGGGATTGCCTCCCAATTAATTTCTCTCTATGACGTCTTGCAGTTTGTGCCAGTTAAATTATCTGTTATGAGTAAATTTGTCAAACCAGAGGTGTTAAAAAAAGCTCTTGATATCAAAAAAATTGTGACCACACAGGGACCATCTTTCAGTTCTCTTATGAGATTGTTGTTTCATTGCTTCACATAGAGGAAATGAAGGTGACCTGGTTACCTCACAGGCTGGCCTGAGACTGAGCATGTTGCTCCTCATCAATGTGAGAAATGTTTTAGAAATGCATGGGAATGTTTTAGAATGCATGCATTGACTTGGGAAAGGGCAGCAGTGAATAACCAGCTTGGAGTGGTACTTGGCAAGAAGGTTGTGATAACAGTGTATTTTTGAAGGCACCGTGAAACAAAGAAATGATCCCCAAAAGGAGATATGCAAAACAAATTCCAGGGCAGAACAACAGATGCAAAAATCTTTTCTGCCTTTGAACTCTTGCTTTTAAACTCAACTGCTTTGTTTCACAGTGCCTGCAAACAACTGAAGCACTTCCAATGTCAGTATTCATACCTGTTAGTAGAAAAGTTGCAGCTATTTGCAACCATCTCGGGGTGTAGATGGATCTGCGTTTAACAGCACTTTTTTAACCAAGGAGGAGAGCTGTTTAAAATGATTAGTTCAGATTTTACAAGTGTGATCTCTGCAGGCTGCACAGGCAGTCAGTAGGCAGCACTGCTCTGCAGGCAGAAGGGCTCACAGGGTGCACAAGTGTAGCGTGGAGGACACAAGATTAGGGGTGCTGCTGTTAGGTGTTCCTACACATCTGTCACTGGATTAATTGAAGGTATCTGTCTGCCTAGACTGCAGGTCCTGACTTGTCCCTGGATATGCCCCCATCACCCCTGGGGAGCAGAGAGGGGCCCTGCTTGCTGGGTGCTGTTGTCCTGCAGGCAGCCAGAGGCAGCCAGGCAGGAGCACATGCTGCTGGTGATGTCTCTGCAGCTGCAGCTCAGGTGACTGCTGTGGCCACCGCAGTCCTCAAGGGATCTCATAAAAGCTGGGTGGTCTGCCCCCACTAACACAATCGTAACTTTGCAGCCTTTTGCTTAGGATGTTGCTCTGGAAAACATTCTCACTGTCTGTATTCACTGGAAGCCGTTTCAAGCATACATTTAACACTGCATACGGAGAGCTATGCTGAAAATGTAAGGCGGTGCTGTTAGAGCAAAATCAGGTTTGTAAACTTGCAGAAGAAATTGCTTTCAACCACAACTTAGCAATAGTATGCTGAAGAGCGTGGGGCCAATTTAGGATTTGCATTTCCCTCTTTCAAACAATGAATTCAGCTAAAAGTAGATTATATTACTAGCATTATGGATGAACAAAGAACAGAAGTGAATTGCACATGAAGTGCACTGCTCGACAGTGAGTTTTTCAAGCTACAGTTCAAAACTTCTCCCTAGAAAAGCAGTGATCAAGACTGCCTGGATCTGATCCTGCAGTGCCTGTGTTGTGCACAGTAACAGCTGTTTGCTCCTGGCAGAGGGAAGGGGACAGTGTGGGGCTTCCAACAGCTGGGAGCAGGTTGTTTTAGTATTTGCACTAGTAAATAGGAAGGACTAAAGGAAAAAGTTGAATCTTGCCAGGAAAAGGGCATATAAATAATGGAGAACTTTTGTCCAAGAAATAGAGGCTATTCACAAACCTGTTTGCTGCAATAAATAAATAAAAGCCTCAGAGCACTGAGTTTTGCATTAATTTGAATATGGTAATTCTCTTCAGATCATTCAGATAGAGACTAATAGCCCCACAGGCAAAGGATATTTTCATTTCCTTAGATGGAGAAAGCCAAACAGCCCCTTAGAGTGAAAACAAGATAGAGTTTGCAGAAGAAAGTAAGAACCAAAGGCATCCTGATGTCCTGTGGCTGGCTTGAAATTCCTGGACTAATGGTGTACTACCATAGAAAGATTTAGAGCAGGAGGAAAGGGCCTGCGACCATTTTGACCAGTGTGAGGATGAACTTCCCTTTGCAGCATTTGTATTGTATGCACATTTGATTCCCCTAAGCCAAGTGCTCAGTCATGTAAACAGGTATTTGAAAACAAAGAAGCCCAGGTGTTAGCTGAACCAGAATTACCAGCTGGCACTGTCTAAACCAAGACCCCAAATCCCAGTATGTTGTGGTACCCGACTACAGGAGCAGCAAACTGAGTGCCATTTCCTCCCATATTACATACAATGTGTTCCTTAGGTCCTTTCCTAATAAGAATTTCAGTGTACAGCATCAGATTTTGAAAGTAATACTCTGAAAACTTGTATTGCAGACCTGATGTCACAAAATAGACAGAAAATGTACACTTGTTGTAGATGGGTGGAAATTCGGCCAGTTAAATGGAAGTAAAAAAGTTTGTGTATTACACCTGAATGACAATCAGCTTCTGAAATGCTGACTAGTGCTGAAGGTAGGTATGATTTTGGTGCCCTGTTTCCCCTCAGCAGGAATGGTGTGAGCAATACAATCAGTACTTCCAGCCTTGCCTACATGCACATCTTTCTTGATGATCAGCTGCCTGCAGTCAGTTCTCTTTCAGAACACAGGAGACTAAATGAGGTGAAATGACCATCATAGAGTCGGAATTCCCTGGTAGTTATCAACAGAGTTCTCTATTTTCATGTTTTTTTTCTTTTCAGCTGTAACTTTCATGCTCTTCTGTATTATTTTCTCCTTTTCTTTTTTATTTCTCTTTGGATCAGTGTTCTTAATGTTTGAAAGCTTGAACAGTGGAGGAAAAACAGGATGTGTAAAATCTCCTCCAAGTCATTCAACTCTGTAGAAAAGCAGTGCTCTGTCATCTACAAATGAAGCTTTCTTTCCAGTTACACCTCTCCCTCCTCAGCACTCTTCTCCACCCTGACTACTTGCTCTTTTTAGTCACATTATGATAAACAGACTCATCTCTATGGAGCTCAATGGTTAGTAATAACTCAGCCCCATGAGGCAGAAATATAACTTCATAGTCTCATAGTCTGTGATCTGTCACAAGTGGTGATATGTAGGATTGTACTGTAAGGAGTTGCAGGAAATGTGGCTTTATGGACCTATTTATTAAAAGCTATTATAGAAACAGATGCACAAGTTGTAGCAATTAATGAAAAAAAGTCAGAGAAATCTGACTGTATACAACTTGCAAATTATTTTTAAACACAAAATTGCACTAGTAAACTGTTTTCAATAATGATTTACCAGTTCCATTTAAAAATAAGCAGGAGATCACAACAGAATATAGAAACTGCAAGAGATGGAACAATATTGCACATTGGCTTGGGCTTTTCTGTAATTCAAACAAAAAATGAACATAGATGATGTTTTTGGTTTTTATTCTAACAACTTTCTGGGAACTTGAAAATTTGCCTTTTTATCTCTTGTACAACATCAGAATTGCAATTGCTTTCCCACAGTTGACTGGAAATAAAAATGCTCTTGACCGGTGGAAAAGAGGTTCCTTTAAGAAGGGAGCAACCACAGACAAACATTCACTCATTTTAAACATGCTACTTAATACATTAAAAGAGATCACAAGAGCTGAAGTGTTCTGCATGTTGTGCTGATTCAAAACTGGCAATAAGATATGTATCCTTTAAATTCACTGAAAGATGAGAGAAAGTATCCCATAAAGTTTGTTATTCCAGTATAATCAGCTTTAAGACCAAAGCATTTCCAGTAGTACATCTCTCTGCCTCTCTTTTAGTGCAGTGGAAATCCTGTTCTAAACAGGACTAGTTTTAAATCTATTGTAAACATATATATTTCAGTACATGTTTACTTGAACATAAGTTTAAAATGTGCGCTCTGTGTACTTGGGGAGGCTTGTGGGAATCCTCAGTTCCTGAGCTGCCCTTGTTCCTAAAGGAAATAAAGGAAACTTTCTATTGGAAAGGTTTTTGCCCTTGGTGACAAGTGCTCGTGGAATTCTTGGTGATACTAATAGGTGGGTACCCTCAGATGACATGGCCCAGTTCATGAAACAACTCGAAGATGAGGATTTTGTGGACCAAATAATCAAAGATGTTTGGAATATCTCATGAACTCAGTGCAAATGTCTGTAGGATCACAGCATGTGATTCAACCTGTACTTCTGTTCTGTGGAAAGCTACAGAACACAAGCTGACTTCTGAATTGCTGGAGATACATGCTACACTATACATGAATGCCTTCAGCTTCCTAAGAGTTGTAGGCATCACAGTCAGGCACACAGGAATGCCTTTGAGCAGTAAAGCAGCCTCAGCAAAGACTGGATAAGTGCAGCATTTTGGAGAGACAGAATTCCTTGAGAATTGGGACAAGTTAGATTTGCAGAGGAATACCACAACGGCCATAAGAGAGTGACCACATTTGATCAATCTTCAAATTGCACTAGTCCTAAAACATTTCCAAAAGCTCTGTCCCCAGGCTGCCAGTGTGAGCTCTTGTTGTTGTTCACCTTCAAGCAGCTGTTTTTCATCTCTGCATTGAATTTGCCCCACTGAACACAGGCTCACTACACAGGAGCAATACAGCTGCAGGCAGTGAAAACCAGCTTCTGCTCTGTGTGCCACACATAGACATATTGCTGGCATCTAAATGCAACTTTCCTACCTAGTAAATGCAAACACAGAAATTCTGTAAGAGACCAGAGGGAAACTGATTCTTGTGGAATGTCACAAAACTGAGTTGGGGAAAGGGAACAAATATTGGAAGGGCTGTTCTTGTTGAAAAAGACTGAACCCATCTTAACACATCACTCTGGCTGTCTCACCTCTTCTTGGTGCAACAGCTATATCTCATGGACAGTTGTGTCAAATGCTAAAGACGTGCAGGATGAAGAGACAAGATGTGTTCTCTCCTCATTACCAGAATGAGGTCATCCATCAGTGCCATTATGGTGCTTCATTTGTGTCCTGGCTTGCACCCAAGCTGCACTGGGACTGTTTCAGTTAGTTAAGGTAGGCTCCCTTAACTCTTGTATGAGATATTTCTTGCTACAGGCAGAACCTTCCTTAAAGAACTGTATCTATACTTCTGTGAATATCTGTCAGCCAGACAAGGAACTGTCCAAGATGCTCACATAGGGAAGTAGTAAATTTATTTGAACTTTTGCCATACATTTAACCAATTCTTTCATAAATATTAAAAGATTAGGCATGTACTGTGCTGTTTAAGTTGCTACTGCATAGTCCTAACTTTCCCCTTCCCCCTACTGCTTCTGCCCTCTCAGTATCCCATTAATAAATTCTGCAGACATTAGGGATCAAAAAGTACTGGCAGAAAAGGGAAAAAAAAGCTTCCCTAGGATTACTGCTGAGCTATAGGCTGGACCTGGGATTAAAGAAAACCCCACATTAATACTACTGGCTACAAAATGGCTAAATTCCTAGATTCTACAGTAGAAATCCCTTCAGCAAATCCATTTAATGACTCATCTTCATCTCTTTTAATAGAAATATAACTTAAAAGCGTACACAAAATATATATTGCACTTTATGGAAAGGGGAGGAACAAGATTCTACCAATTCCAGGCATCCATCTCATTAGTTTCAGGCTCAGCAGCATATCTTTAACAAGTTTGCAGGTAAGGTTTTAAAGCATTACTTGCTTATTCAGCCTATCCAAACCTCTCCTAGTTTGGCTGCCTTTTAAGTTTAAAATTGTCTGCTTTCATGATTATTGTTGGTGTCTGTGGCTCACAGCAGATACATGTACATTATTATTGTTTCATTTTGTTTGTGTTACTTGGGTTGTGTTTTAATGTGAGGCCATTACAGTGAAAAAGTTTTATATATAAATCCAAAGAGGCTGGGAAAAAATTATAAAGGAACTCCACTGCTTTCTCTAAATAGACATAAACTCACAGGGTCTGAAGTTTCTACAGATTTCTGTAACCTTGATGAAAATTAGGCAGTCCAGTTCTACACAGCACCCTAGAAATGAATAAAGTGTGTAGTGCTCAGTGTACAACCAGGGTGTCAGCACTTGACCAGTGAAGCCCTAGAAAAGGCCACCTGTAGCCAGAGGCAAGGCCAGCCTCACCAAGCAGCCTGTGGAGAAGGGCTGGACCCAGTCAGTGTGAGAGCCCTGTCACTCTGGGATACAGATCTGATGGAAATAGCTGCCACTGTGAATCTGGTTACCCTGCACAAGGCTCCTGACTCCACTGGTGCCAACTCCTGACCTTTACAAGCTAACAGAGCTGCCTTTGCACAGCAGATAAGAAATTACCTGCTTGAGGTCAGAGGTGCTGAAGCTGAGTCCCAGAATACAGGTGAAGCCACATCTCTGAGAGGACTTCCAGCTGTGAGGATTCAACTGCATGGCACATCCTTGTTTTCTCCTGTGTTTTAGGCACAGCATTGCATATGTACCTTTCTCCCAGAAATCAAACTGTCAGTCTAGGAGCGTCTATGATTGATTATTATACATGAAATTTCAGCTGCTTTTCAGTGTGTGGTAGGGATGTTCAGCAACTTTAAAGGTGACTTAAGGGTGAAGTCCTACATTTCTTGCACAAGTCCATTCCACTCAACATCCCCATTCATTGCAGAAAGTTAATGAAAGTAAACCACACATATAAGTTGAGGCATCTAAATATAGTATAGAAGTCTTGGCTTGTGTGGTCAGTAACACTGCACTGTTTCCCACAGTTCTAAGATCATCTTTTGAAACAGAAGGCTGGGAAGAACAAGGACCCAACAGCCTCTGCTTTGTGACCACCAGCTTTAGTGCTGGAGCAAGTATGGCTAATCCAGAGCAAAGTTTATTTCACAGCACTAGAAGGGGGTGGCCCCCTCAACAGCCTTTGGCTTTGAAATGACTTTAGCTCTTTGCAATTGCCAATATAGCACCTGCACTAGGAACAAATTTTAAAAAGTAGGTCACAACTGCACATGCAATTACTGATTGCACAAAACAGGCAGGCTGTAAAAGTGTCCTGGTGTATCTGCTTTAAGTGCAGGCATGCAATGTCAGGAAACCCAGAAAACACAGGACCACCTGTGGAGTCCTCACTGCAGTATGATCCTGTTAAGTTAATACTCTCGAGCCTCTCTGCTGACTAATACAGGCAAACATTACAGCCAGCCAGGAGTTTAATAAGCAGGACACTTCTACCTAGGGTACGTGCCAACCCTAAGCTTGCTGCAGAAAGCAAGCACAAAAGTAAGCAAGAGGTTAAAAAAGAAAACGTCTGGCTTTTTCAACAGCTGGGTTCCATTGTGAAAGGGTCATGTGGTGCCAAGGAAAACAGAAAATAGGAAAGCACACAGATTTGTTAGTTTGAAGTAATTGACCACATGGTGTCCAATGGTTTGTGTTCTCATGTTCTCCAGAGTGAAGTCCCACGGGAGCTGAGGCAGGGGTTCCAGTTCCTAGCACTCTATTGTTTACCCTGATGGTTTCCAGATGCTGGAGACAAGGACAGTGAAATCTTTGGGATGCTGCCAAAGAATGAAAAAGACTAAAGAAAACACTGAGGGTATTTTTTTAATTTTATTTTTAAAGAGACAGTACTTTGTGAAAAGACCACCTTCTTTTACAGTTCCTTGCTCCCTCAAATGCACATGCCCACACTGCTTCTCTCATTTTCTGCCCCTTCTCCCCCACCTGTTTTTTCTTTTACTTTTTTTTTTTTCACTTAAACAGCTCTGCAACTAACCAAGGGAAAGCAATGTAGGGTTTTTTGTTGTTTTTTTTTTTTTTTTTTCCCTTGGCATCCATAGCTCTTTTAGCTGTTACAGAGTGGATGTGCAAAAATGGTCAGAAAGCCCCAGCAAAAACTTCATAGCAGGCAGATCACCAAGGGAGTGTCAGCAGTGATGGGAAAGCCTCAGAAGGCTGTGAGTTCAAGTTTGCTTTGGCATAGCTGGAAGAAGCTTGCAGAATTCTACAAAGTGTTTTCAAACATCTGAACCATGGAAATCAGGGAAGGGGAGCAAGATGAGAGAGCAGTACACATTTTCACCAGCAATGTCAGAAAGCAGAGAAGAGCAAGGGAATGTAAAATAAGGAAAAGAAGTCCCAAACCCCTCCTACTAATTAATTCTTTCAGAGGGATGAGATCCAAGAGTAGGGCTTCAGTGTTTGGAAGCCTGTATTTTAGTGGAGTTTGGCTGCCAGCACTCAGAGCAAGTTTCTACATTGCACCTACGTGTATGTATGTACTTGGGGTTAGGCAGAGACTGTGGAAATCTATAAAAGAGTTCCTGTTGTTGCCATCAAATGGTGGTAGATGAGATAATTCTCCTGTTCACACATGAGAAATACCAGGTTGTGCCTTGCCTTTTCTTTTATTGAGGGGGATTTCTTTGCTACAGTCTTCATGTCTCCTGAGAGGGGTGAATGGGTGCTTTGCAGACAAAAATCCTCCTCTAAAGTAGTCTTGGTAGAGTTTAATTTGATACAATAAAACTTTAGCAAAATCTGCTGCTCAAGAAGAAGCAAAGAACAAGCTTGATTCTAGATTCACTAGGAAGTGTAAAATCTATTCACATCATAGTTCAAAATTCATCTATACTCAGAACCTTAGGCAACTGCTGGCTGAATTTCAGACCCTCTGATATGGCCTTCTTCTGCTTATTCATTGTCTTTGAAGGAGACTCTTACCAAACCCAGTGATGCTAAAACCTGATGTTCTAAGGAATGATAAAAGGGCACAAGTACCTTTGCTTTTTCTCCTTCCTGTCTCTTGGACAGGCTCAAGGAGCCCTCACATCTCTTCCTTCTGTGATTTAGTATTCTGTGTGTGTAGGACTGATAAAAATGCACCATTCAGACAGAAGCATTGGTTTGTTTCTAGTGTACATTTTAAAGATTTTTAATTCTAAATTACTCCTATCTTTTTCTTACTGTATGCATTAACATTAACAGAAGAGCTGAATTTAGATAGCGCTGAAATTAAAAAGACCTTAAGAAAGACTTTTCATCAGATGCTGTAAGCAGGACTTTCAGCATGAGCCAATCCTTCAGAAAGTGAGTGCAGGGTGTGTTTGTACACTGACCTGTACATGCCCAGACATTCTGTGTGTTGGACAAGGGAGAGCGCTGACACGCAGCTCCATGTGCACACCTGGTAAATCCAGTCAGAAACAAAATGAGGCACATGATGTTTAAGTTTATGTATGTGTTTGATGACATGCTAAAAAATATTAACTGCATTATTTTGACACAGGATTGTGCTGCTTTCCAACTCCAAAACCAGATCAGACCATGCTGAATACTAAAACAATGCAACATTTTTATCACCCTTGAAGTGATGAAGCACAGACTCAACCTAATTTTTTTTACCTCTTTAAAAAGAACAATTAAATCTAAGCTGTGTTTGTAAATAAAAGATTCCCTGTGATTTTCTAATTCACCTCCTTCCTTGTTCCCAAAGTATATGTAATAAATGAGTTGCAAGCCTATTTCCCTCTCCACAAACTGAAAAGAATTTCTAAGGCAGTTACTACCTAGTACTTGAATCACATCCTGAATGGTGTCTGACATCAGCAGTCAGGTGGTTCTATATCAAGATTTGGTTTTGTTGTATAGCATGCCTAATACTTTAAATTTTTGTAAATTATGATCTGATAATAGATATGGCAACTGTATTGCTGTCTCTGAAGTTGGGCACTTTTAATTTTTATTGTAACTAAAGGTGATTATTTCCTTCACTGAGCATTATCATTTCACATAGGCATGTGCATGCCAGAATGGCTGTACTGGGCCAGAAAAAGTGCTAGCCCAGTCCTTGGTAGGTCCAGCCATGGATGTCAGAAGAGTCTACAAAACCAAAGCATAAAATAGTTTTCCCCTAGACCCCACCAGTTTGCAACTGAGGGATGCCCTGAGCCAGTGGTGGTATCTTTACTCAAACTCTGATTTTGCTGCTCAGAATAATCTGAATATTGTATCTGATAGAGCACAGCTGATTAAAGAGTGAGTGAATAACCCTGTCATGAATGTGCTAAGCAAGTGGCAGTGTTAGATCATAATTCATTTCCACTGAAGAAATCACAAGAGACTAAACATTCCATATTTCCTATTTCAAGTGGAGATGATGAACGATACTGTCAAATACTACACGAACTGTCAAATGCTCCATGTTCCCCACACTTTGCTTCTAACTTGAGAGACACAGAATCAAAATTACTTACAGTCAGCAAATGAAAGATATGTTTTCTTTCAGACTGGCACTTTTTGGAGGCTCAAATGGTATCAAGTAGATTAGCAAGACTGTTTTTATAAAAGGCTCTGTTTTCCCTGTTGAAGTGTCTTGGTTCAAACCCGGTGCTTGTTTTGGACTTACCAAGACATGTTTTTCAGTCTAGTTCCTGAAAGACAAGCTCCTGCAGACCAGAGCCATTACCCCACACTCTTCCTGTGTGCTGATCTTAAGAAGGGCAGAGAGAGGACTGCAGACAAGGCTGACAGTTTGCACTGGCTCCCCTGCACCTGTGCTCAGCAGGGATTGCATGGTCACTGCAGGGCAGCAGGAGAGTTTTCCCCAGGGGCTGTCCAATGAAATTTTAAATCTCAACCAATTTTTGATCTTGTTACTATGATGTAAACAGATAAAATATGGGGAAAATACTTTGAGATGGAAAATATAACTGTTATTGCACTACATTTGTTCATTGCAGTATTCTTACTTTTCTTCCAAAAATTTGTTTACTACAAAAGACAGAGTCCTGTAGAGAGCCTGCATCAATCTCTGAGTATACATTGCCTCCTTAATGTTTTCTGTCAGCAGATTTGAAAAGAATAGGTGCAAAACTGAAATCAGTTCTTGGTATACGTGGAAAAAATGAAGTGTATTGGATGACAGAGGGTAAAGTGGACAGAACTTAAAAGAGCCCTTAACAGATGATTGTTTTTCCTACTTATTTTCATAACACTAGATTTAGTGGAGATGAGCAGGGACTGGACCTTAGCTAAACAGATATCAATATATGGATAAATGCTGCTTGGTGGTTTTATAG
The DNA here is from genome assembly GCA_013401135.1 of Cettia cetti. Lineage (NCBI taxonomy): Eukaryota > Metazoa > Chordata > Aves > Passeriformes > Sylviidae > Cettia > Cettia cetti. Next base: position 38,484 of record VZUI01096873.1, read on the forward strand.
TGGCTGTGAATCCAGCTCCCAGTAATTCCCTCCTAAAGTCTGTTAAAGAGATGAGCTGTATAGAAGGATTTTTACTGCAATTCCCTACATACAGGTCCTGCATTTTTGACTGGCTTTTAGGTACTCCCTGAGGGTTATGTTACCAATTTCCTTGTACCTTCTGCTTTTCCAGGCACCTGAATGAGTTTCAAAAGACAGTTTCAAAAGCTTTGTAGAAATTAGCACACTTGGGGCTGCAGGTCTGTGCCACAGCACTGTGAATATCTAACATGCTGTGTTAAAGCTTAGTGGCAAGATGGAAACCTTTCAATTCCATTGCACTTTCAACTGCTGCCAACCTGGCACTCCAGTGTGCAAGTTTTGAATCAAGCCTGGTGTACTTTTTTTCCATGCAGATTTTTTTCCTTACTGTAAACTGGCTGTTCTATTTCCGAATAACACTTCATTTAGGGAGAAAAGGTGGCTTGAAGGAGCTCTAGGACAAGCCTTTGCTGACTTAAAAAGAAGAAATGATTCCTTGCTAACTACATTTTTCCTGTATGTACATTTTTTGATATCAGAGAGATGAACATAAATACTGGATATTTATTTGTCTTTTTCTTACTTCTGTTACTGAAATAATTGAAATGTTTTAAATAATGAATATAAGAAGGGAGACCAAGTGCTTCATAAGGAGCTAATGCTTTAGAGAGTCTCTGGATTTGAATGTTGAGTTTCAGACATCAAGAGGAGTTTTGTTTTCACAAAGTATATAGTTCATCAATCTGTTTTTTAGGTATCCAACACAGTAAATTAGGAGCTTTTTGTATCTTCTCTGATTTTTCAGAAAGTTGGAGTAACATACAGGGCAAACTCAATACCTAACACCAGAAGTGCGGAGAATATTTTGGTTTGTAATTTTTTTTCTGTAATTATTCTAGCTGATTATTCAAACATTTAAGAGCTCAAACTCTTTATTTAAAGCTCTGTATTGGCATTGGAGATAGGTCTGTGATCTAGACAAGAAATTTTAAATACAATATGTTCATATATCTGATTCTGGTTAGAGAGATGGAAAAAGAGAGGGAGACCCTCAGCATTTGTCTGGGACACTCAGTGTGTTAATAATATGCTGGCTGCAAGCAGCTGATTCTCTTCAAATAAGTCTGACCTAGCAGATGTCTTGAAGTTAGGGAGCTATGACCTCAAGCACTGGCTCATGGAGAGGTTGGCTCCCGAAGAGGAGCTCCCAATGAGGCAGTCACAGAGAGAAAATAAGAAAGAAAAATGGTTTCATTTGTTGCATCCGGTTAACCGGTAACAAAACAAGCAGAAAAAACATACACAATTATATCCTGAGTTTCAAGAGCTTCAGTTCCAAACTTTGTTTGACCTGTTACTCTGGGCTGGCTTTGGAAAATGAAATGCTGTCTTTCCTCCTTAGACTGGAAGACTGTTTCCTGCCTGGGATTTATGGTTAGTGGTGGACCTCAGAGCACTGCATAACGCTCAGTATCAGAGGAAGTGAAGTAGATTTAGCTGCTAACACAAACTGAAAAGGGATTATCAGCAGATTTCTGCAGTGCTTGTGTGTATCACGTGTAGCAGGCGCCGAGGAGTTTTCTCCCTTCTTCTTCTGGCTTCTTTATACTCAGCAAATTGCATATCTGGGGATTGTATGCTGTGATCAAAATGTCATCAGTTAAAATTTGAGTGGTTTTAAGCTCTAAATTGCTCTAAAATATTCCACATTGATACTATCTTGTTCCTGTACAAAATACAGACATTGGCTATTTCTGTTGCAACTGTTTAATATTTTGGAGGATTTTCTGGTTTGGTTTTGTTTCATTTTTTTCTCTTAGCTTTAGGCCTAAAGTAGTGCTTTCTGTTATAGGCATTTTGAGCTAGCATTTTCTTGCCAGAATGCATGAACAGATTATGGGACAGGCAAAACCTACTGCTCGTAATCCACAGGAAAATGAGATAGGAGAGCACTGAAAGACTTGTGTGATCTCAAATTGAGCTTGACCAATGGCAGCAGAAGTTGTGCTGAAGAAGTCACTGGGAATACTACACAGCTACCACTGGGATTAATGTAAATAGAGGAGTGGTAACATTTTTTTCTCTTGCAATTGGTGTCTGATTTGAGAACTGAATATAAAGGGCTAAAAGATTGAGTTGTAAAATTTCTTTTAGTGAGAGCCTCACAACTGATGCAGAACTTATGGCAACCAGTAATATTTTGCATTTGTTGTTATTGTGCTTTCCTTGAAGTACTATAGGGATATCACTTTGAATTCCCAGTTTTTCTGTGCACACTGGAATAAGCCTGCATGCCACTGCCTTCCCTCCCAGGCACCCTGTTGTCACCTCCCTCAAAAGCCTGATTATTTTTTGAAAATCAGTGAGCATCCTTCCCCAGGCCATCTTAAATCTGTACACAGCAGGTCACTGCAATAATCACTGGGAAATTTTAGTCCCAGTACATTTTTAAGATGCTGGCTGCTGCCAGGAGGGAGAATACACAGCTGATGCACAATTGCTTGGGCAGAACCCCACAGAGGAGTTCAAGCCTTTTAGACCCTCCAGAAAAGCTGTGCCTATGGTCTTGTTATATCTTGAGCACTTTGGTTGCCTCTTTCTCTCATTTTTGTATATACATACGAATAGGAAGCCACTATTGTTTCTCAGGTTATATCACAAAACAGAAGCCAACAAAACCAATATTTTCTGGTAAAATATTTTCACAAGATGCTGAGTAGGCATAATTTTCTGGTTCTCACAGTAAGCCTCTGCCTACTGTAGTTTTTGGATATAAAGCACAAAATATGGCTGAAGGAGAACCTGTGTTAAGGGGAAAACACTTTTCCAGATGCAGAACAAGACCTCAAGGGGAAGAGGATTTACTTCCAAACGCCACCTAGGACATGTCATTGCCCTTTTTATTCCTCACACTTCCCCAGGGATTACTAGATACTCTTGCCTTAAAAAGAATGTGACAAGACAAAGTGAATAATTTTAGACTCTTCTTATTATAGCAATATGGGTCAAACAGAATAAAAAGAGTGTAAGAGGAAAAATGGATCAAGTTCTATTACTGATGAAGAAAAACTCTCTTTGAACTTCAGGATTGCAGAATATGGTAAAATATTTGGGAATGTAAAGGCTGTGTCCTTGGGACTTGATGCCTAAAGCTCTCAGTATGAGAACTGAGATCATAGAATCCCCAAATTTAGGTGTTTGCCTAAATCTTCTGTCACAAGCCTAATCACCTAAGCAAGCAGGTTCTTAAATACATATTTAACTTCAAAAGCACATAAAAACTATACTGAAATCAGGTATATTTTGCTGGATTGTGGTCTTATGATTCCAATAATAAACCTAATTTGAAGGAGCCTAAGCTTTACCTGGTTTTCCCTTAGAGAGGACAAAAAAGTAGTCTTATCTCAACCCACTTTCATTCCTCTGTGTGAGTAATGTATGTGGGGAAAAGTTCAATGCTTGTTACTCTTCCTAACACTCAGACTATTTTAGAGCAGACAAAAAAAGAAAAGAACCACTGCTGAATGAGACTCTGTGTCTGTTGCTTAGCATGGCTCTCCTCTTGCTGTGGAAATACGTGTGAAAGCAAAAGGGACATCTGCGCCAAAGAGCCCAGTAACACAGAAATTTCCTGTCCCATTTTTTCCTATGGAGAATGCAGGGATTTGGGAGCTCTCAAGACAAACATTCATCTATATTCCCATGTAAGACAACTGTTCAGCTGCCAGGATCACAAGATGCCACAGAGTGTAATTTTTTTTTTTTGTCAAACTATACTAGGTATGGATAATCCTGTCTTTTATTTACACATTAAAAATACATTTGAAAAACAATCCATTAGGGTACCTATTAAAGTCAGATAGACATAAACAAACATGTAATACATAAACACATAAGTGGCTAATTCCTGGGCTTAATGATTGTTTCATTGAAACAAAGGATTTGTGACAGTTTTTGCTGCAGCGCTTTATAATGCTTGCTCACGTGCACCAGAAACACTTTGAGAAAAGTCTGATTGATAAGGGTGGGTGTTGTCTTTTACTTCTGGTGATGATATAGAGTTACATAAAACTGGAAGAAAACAGTTGTCTGTCACTCGAGACAAAGATGTTTTTCTGCTGGGTTAACTTCAGATGCAATTAAAACCAGAGCTGTGATGCAGACTGGGATGAATGGTCGTAGGAGACCTATGGAATTACTGATGTAACACAGACTTTCCTGGCAGCTGTGGAAGTTAGAGACTGTATACCTATGGCTTTGCTCCCACTCCGTTTGAGAACTGGCAGATGTCCCATTTTTGTCCTGCACAGCACCCTGATGCCAGCTGTGGGTTGTCCTCTAGTGCAGCCACCGCTTTTCCTTGGGAGCATTGCTCTCTGGAAACAGTGCCTGTGCAAAACCCAACCAATTTACTTTTCTACTTTATCGTATTTCTTCAGCTGTGAAGAAATAACAGCAAGTACAGAAAGGCTGTACCAAGTGACATTTACCCTTTTACTGGGAGCACTAGGACATTGCTCTGAACCCTTACTAGAGGTAAAACCTTATATGCAAGGTTGGTCAGAAGAACCCTTGGAATGCACCTTGTTGGACTAGCCAAGAAAATACACTCCTCCTTTCTCTTCTCTTCTTCCTCCCCCTGCACCTCTTTCATTGTATGGCAATGGTGGAAGGAAGGAAAATGAAAAACAGGAATAAAAATAAAAGGTCAAGGAAGTTGATATGATCAGACTAAAAACTTATTTTTCCCATTGTATTTAAAATCCATACATTAAAAAAAAATGTTGAAAGTGTATGTCTGTGAACACTGTGTGGCTGCATTGGTGTGAACTGAGCTATTCTGCTGTGACCTGCTGCCAGTGTCTGCATGAGAACACTCCATCACTAGGACCAGGTCAGTAACTAGTTCTGAGAAAACAGTGTTTTAAATAGCACCTTATTAATACCTTGTGCTTATCTTCATAGTTTGGTCTTTTTTTTTTTCTTGGCAATAGATCTGCACATATTTTTGTTAAAGAGTGCTTAGATTCTATGATGGAACTGTACCCTCTTACAGAAGTTAAATTCAGGCAGCTAGAGGTTTTGTGTGGAAAAAATAATAATCTTAGGTTCCAGTCTTACAACTGGATTCATGCAGGATGACCTGTGGCACAGTTGGAAATTCCCAGAAGTTTAAGGAAGGTCTTTACGCAAACAAGTATCTGACTGAAAATTCAAGTTATTCAAATTCAATTTGAACAGTATCAAATATATGTTTTCTCACTGACCTCAAGACCAGAGCTGTACTCAAATGTCTTGCTATTTAAAAAGGAGCATATTAAAAATTCAGTCATTTAGCCTCAATGTAATATCTATTATTTTTTAAAATTAGAATTAAGTATCAACCTTTCATCCTGTAAATACTGAAGCAAACACATATGTTCAGAAAGACAAAAATAGGATAAAGAAATTTACTGTGTATTGGCTTGGGGTCATTTGTATCAGTTGAAGTACAGAAAAAAAGATTCCTTCTGCCATGTCTCCAAGAAGCAGGCACGAATCCGATAGAAACATCTGTGGCTGGAAAATGTGCTAGGCTCTGGCCAAGCTGTCACTGCAGAGTGAAATATGGGGTAAGTGAAAGTCCTGCCCAGAAAAGCAAGGAGTAGTAAAGCTATACAGATGTGAGAGAGAGGCTTCTCTGCTGCTCAGTGATACCTCCTGCCAGAGTAGGCCAGGAAAAGAGAGGAGAGGACAATAAATGCTCAGGGCTGAAAGGAAAATAAGGAGGAAAGAGAAGGAAATCAAGTGACAGGTGAGGAAAAACACTGGAAAAAAGACAAAATTGTTTTGTCAGCATTCAGGTTCCTTTCCTTACGTTTCTCACAACACATTGCTAACTCACCCTGATATGTCAGCCAGCCAGCTGGCACCCTGTCCTGCAGTATGCTAGCTGACAAAATGAGGAGAGCAATGCATTTTAGGAATGGCTGAACAAACCACGGTGTCGATATGCAAAACTGTAAGGTCACCTCCAAGAGCTGACTTAGTCTACAAGCTAAACAAATGTAACTGATGTTCCTTCAGATGTATGACTCTTTGAGTTGTCCAGCACAGATTTGCCTCTAATCTGACAATATATTTCTGGCCAATTCATTCTGAGAGGGCTAAAATCTGCATTGGCTATTCTGCTTGTGGAGATAAGATCCTACAAAGACCCACTACCTGTTTAGACTTGGAGTTTGAGGAGGTTAAAAGGGTGATCTGTGAAAATAAAGGCTGGTCAGCTTCTCTTCACAAAATTCTCATTTATACACAGTAAGTGAATGAGCACATGGTAAAAGTGCAGAGTGAGTAAACTGAAAGTTCTCCTAGCTCTCTCACAGATTAAGATATTAAACTGAATTAGAAAAAAATACACTGAAAAAATCAAAGGAATGCAATATTATATTATACAATATATATTACATTATGTAATTCATAATACCAATCTTTGGCACTCACTGAGACTGGGAACCAAACTGCATTCAAAACCAGAATCAAGGATTTATAAAGAGTGAGAACAATGAGTTAGGCATGATAAAACCTCATCTGCAATTAATAAAAAAATCAGCATTCAGCAGACATGTGGCAACTGCAACTCATAAAACAATGTGACAAAGATATACTTCAAGATTTTACATCCATTAGAAGATTTTTAAAAATTTCCTTAAGTATCTCATTAGTCATTTCTCTTTACTAAGCATGATCCCTCTTTTGAGGCTGTTTCTGAGAATAGTCTCAGAAAAGGTGCTGTGTATCTCCAGACTCTTAGCAGTATTGGCAGAACTTACACAGGTGTTGTTACTGGGATGGTGGAAGATGGTGACTCTATGGAAGGGGCTGGAAACAGCAATCAAGAGTGCAGGATTCCATGGGAACTCATTAGCAGGCAAAGATGAGCTAGTGAAGGGCTTGGTGAAAACCAAGATGCTCACAGGAAGAAGACACTGACAATTATGCTAGTGTTGGGGGAGAGACAGAAGAGGATAGAACCAGAATAAGGGAGAGATCTGAACTTAAGTGGCATTGTGCTGCAGGCATGCTGCTATTTTAGTCAATCTCCTGGAACTGCAGGGTTATTTACTGGAAATCTAGCCTGAAAATGCATTCTTTGTCTAATGCTCCAAGTAGGAAGCCACCCCAAGGGATGTGAATTACCAAATACTGTGACATGATGGTGTAGAAGATAAACCCAAACAAACCATTACTCTCAAAGGCATATAGCTAAATATTTATTTCAGAGTCAAGTGAAAAAAAAAAAAAAATTTCATCCAGCAAGAGCATACAGGTCTAACTTGGCTCTGCTGCCTGCTCATGCAGGACAGATTCAATGTTCCTAGGCTTGGGGTTTGCAGGAGGGTCAGTCCTACCTGGGTCAGGGTAACAGAAAGGGCACTTGCCACAGCACTTAACAGTGCAACACCTATTCAACAACATTATGGAAAACATAACCCAAGTTTATTTAAAAAATCCTGTAGAACAGATAGGATTTATAATTTGCACTAGATTTACAAGGATCTTTAATAATTAAAATACCATTTAATTCTTGAGCCAGTCTCAAATTAAGGTTCCCTGGAATTCATCCAGTAGTTATGTGGCAAACTTGCCTTTCATGAACTAGAGAGTTTCCACAAATCAATCTGTTACTGACAAGCAAATTTTTGAACATTTGGATTTCTTTAGGGAAGTTTTATGAACATTTATTCCTCTTACTGAATATTTTCATTCATGAATGACCACAAAGATGTAAATGCAGGTGTTTTTTTTGAACATATGGTCCTTATGAATGAATAAATGCCTCAGCATTTGTCTTCATCAGTGGATACCTAGATAACTGGTCTCTCAATTATTTTTTTTTAAACCTCACAGAAATTTTGTATGTTAGATAAAAGGCAATGATAGCCTAACAGATGAATTAACATTCTTTGCTACCAAAGGAACAGTACTGCAAACTTCTATTTGTGTATCTTGCTATTTACACATGTAGAATTCTTGCTATAAAAGGCTGATTTTTTTGGCATAGCAGTTCAAAGATGAGCAGATTTTATGAATTTAGCCATGGAATCTGTTACCAATTTTCTACACAAAAAATAAAAGGAGATACTAGGATCAGAGTCAGTTCCTCAGCCCTGGCTGTGAGTTTTTGGTCACAAGCTTAATGTATTTAACTGGCTGCCAAGGCAAGTCAGCTGTAAGTAGCAGTTACCAAGTTTCAATAATTTTGATTCTGAGGAAAAGCTTTAAAAATGTATGGCTGAGAGGATGGTGCATGGAAAAGGTTTTTTGATTAGTGTTATAAGTTTACAAAGACACACAGGTTTTAGAGAGGTGAATGCCAAGATCCTCACTTTACAGATGAGAAACAAGTTGCTGCTTTGGCATATGTTGTCATTTTTAATGCAACCCTGAGGCAGAACTATTTAGAGCAAAAAGGATGTTTCTCTAAGTGGCCTAGGTTTGGGGCCTGATTCATTTGCTATGAAGCAATCTCTTCTGTCTTCCTGTTAGGACTGCTGCCATAGGGCCCCTGATGCTGCTGAATCATCCCCTCATGCTCATACACACTGGTAATATTTATTAAATGAAACACTTATGTCAACAGTCATTGCTTGGCAGTGGAGAATACATGGCAGGAGATATCTTTAGTATCAAAAGGGTTGTTACCCAGCAGGATACATAACTGCTTGAAAACAGAAGTTTATAGCTGTTGAGCTGGCTGTTTACTGATTGGGATCTAGAGAAAAAAACAGGATTACTGATAAGGAGCCAATTGGTTAACATCCCACTCTACCCTACTTCTTTAAAGTCCTGCAGTTTATTGCAATACTATCTAGAACTACAAGGTTCTGATATAAAATCAGAAGCAACTGCAAAACTACACCACGTACTGTTTAGGTTACTGATAGGAACAGGGCAGTACTAGAAAATGAAGGAGTATTGGTGAACACAAAGAATAAAACACAGATGTGGTGTGCCTGTAAACCAAAAGAACTGCAAGCTGAAAGCAAGACAGGCTTTGTCAGAAACAGTGCAACTTGAGTTTCCAGTTTCCTAAGGTTCCTTTGAATTTTAGCAAAGAATGGAAAGTTTATTGCACTCACGTACTTATTCTGAGACCCAGCATCGCTTGGAGGCCTTGTGGGGAATAAGGAGTGCTCAGGTGTCGTTAAAAACCAAGAGCTATGGGATTTGGATCAGGATTTGTTTTTCAATCTTGTTGTCTAGGGAAAAAGAAAGGGCCACAAACCACATCATTATCAACATTATAAATGGCTGTAGGTGAAGTTTCCTCTGGAAGCTCTGCCCTGTGCCATTAACCAACATGACTTCCTGCTCAAAATTCCTTCTTTCCAAGAAGTCAAGAAACAGAGACTGGCTGGAGAGAGGGAAAAGGCTATTTTAGCTAACTCAGGGCTTGGGTTTCCATGAGGGAATTGGACTTTACTAGAAAAGAAATGCTTTGTTTGAAGGGGGGAAACACCCCCCCCCCCCCCCCCCCCCCCCCCAACTCTCTTGGAATCTCACTCGTTGAACACGAAGCTTTTCTGTTCTTGTCATAATAAGCTTCAGTTTCTGTTTTGCAGTCCTTGAGTCACCAAGTGACCAGAGTCCAAGCTCTTCCACAGGCACTCACATACTCTTCTGCTCTGTTTGCCTCCCACTTTGTTCTGCTGGGATAAAGAACTGCTATTTTGCTGGGAGGGAAGAATGTCAATGATTATGTGCAAGATGAATTCAGAACTTGCTTTACTGGCGGTGAATGCTTTAAATATAAGCATTCTCTGATTAAAAATCCCAGAACTGCCTTTCTTTTTCTTTTAGCCTGCACTTGAAATTTGTGGAGGGTATCTCTGGGTACTCTTATCCAGACTCACTACTCAGAGCTTTGCTTAGTAAGCATTAAAAATATTTAATAGCATGCTGGCATTATAAGTAAGTGCATGTGAGAAAAAAACCCAACCAAACTACCAAAAGATTCAGAGATGTCTTGTATAAATAGCTAGGAGAGAACTCAGGATGGGAAAAAAAACCCCAAAAACAAAAAACAAACACATCAGAAATACAGAATGTTCACGAGCTTATGAGAATCCAGGTCCATGGTTTGGATTCTGTCCATTTTGTAGCTGCAAATCCAGTGTTGGGCTGGGCTCAGACACTGAACAGTTTGCTCAGGCAGGTTCAAAGATTCTCTGGTCTGGAGCTGGGATCCAAATTACTTCCAAGAATAACTTAAATTTACATTTTTTTTCTTTGTCCTCCAAGGCCCCAACTATTTTGCTCTTGGCTTATGAAATGTGAATGGACATCAAAGGGGATCTTCTATATTAAGACAATGTGTATCAGATCCTACATAAAAACAGTGAAGAAAAAAAGTCCTTTGTAAGCTTTGCAATGATGATCTAAACTTCAGAGCAAATTCTCTGGATGTCACGGGCTGGTGCTGCTTACTGCTCCATGTAGCAATGAGAAATGAATGACTATCGTGCTATGTTTTCTCTGTCCTTATGTACCATAATTCACGGTTTCAAGCACTATTTCCTGAAGCTAGAAACCTAGCAGAATAGGTGGGAACAAATCCAGAAACAACATACCAGCCATTATGAGCCATAGCTTTCTCTCAACATTTCTCTCTACTTTTTTTTTGGTCTTTATTCTAATTTTTAGCTTAGCTAGGCTGAGGTGATAGTGGTGAAGTGTTGTGAGACCACAGAATTATTTTTCTTAGCTGCTAAGATATGGTGGATATGTGTTAGGCAGAACATATATCCTTCCAGGCATGTCTCAAAGGGGCTGGTTGTAGAAGTGTTTACGTGGAAACCACAACTCCCTGAGGAAAACAAAATTAGGGAGGAAAATTTCTGTCCACTTGCTAGAATTTACTATAACCTCTGGCACCAGCTTATGTTCCAGGCAGAGCTTGACTTTATTTTTTTTAATGATATATTACAAGCTACAGAAAGGTGTGCATTGAAAGTACATAATCTGTGCTAACCAGGGTTTCAGCTAGACTGCAGGAGGAGAGTTCTTCTTTTGGAATATATCCAACAGATCTGTATTCCCTTGGAGTATAGCTAACTGAAAGAAGATACATAATGAAGGCAGCAAAAAAAAAAAAAAATACTCCACTGAAGATTCATTTTAGCTGAAGATGTCAGCCATCCTGCTGACAAAAGTCAAGGCTATGCAACTTCTCGAAGGATGGTTGGCTTAGGTGTCTTTGCACGAGGGAGGCCTCAAAACCTAGCCATCCCAGTTAGTTTGTTCCATGCTGTGCAAAGAAAGGAAGAGAGAGAGGAAATCTCTTCCTTTTCTCTTCTCTCTCTGGATGATGTGTGTAGGATGAAACAATTCTCTCTGGAACTGTTAGGAAAGCACAGGCAGGAACAGATGTTCCTGCAAAGGTCCTGGATTTTAGGGAAGAAAGTGGTGAACTGTAGTTCAGGAGCATCTAATGCCTCCCCATCCCTCTGGGTACAACAGAAGAAGAAAGAAAAAGATTGAGCAAAGCTGTGTACTGGTACAGCTACAATGGCATGATGACAGAGTCAGTATTTCAAATAGTGAGCAGCAAGAAGCTCAACTGCAGTTACTGGAGGATTACACACCTCAAATTTCACTCAGGCATTTTGTGTGTCCTGTACCCATGGCGCGTTGTTTGCTGTCTCCCACTTTCCCCTCTGCCACAAAAAGAGAGCCCAGTTCAGTTTACCTTTGTAATAAATTTACATACTTCTACACCCAAAGTGATGGGAAATGCTCAAAGCCTACTACAAACAGAGGAGTAAACTGAGATTCCTCTCCCAAGAGCCCAAGAAACACACTGTGAACAGCACATCTTACCAAGCTTAGCCTGCTGATCTTCCAGGGCTCTGAAACCTGAGCCTGGGTGAGCTGCAGCAAGATTTAGAGCCTCGTGCTGAACAAGGACCTGCTCTCCTGAAGCTCTTTCTCTCTCCTGGTTTTAATACATTTTCCCTTCTAGTTACAATTAGAGCCCTCTTTTTCTTGCAGTCAGGCTCTTCCCCTCAATACACACAGATTAGTTTTACTTTGTAATGCCTGTCATATCTGTATCTTTAGATAAGACATGAAAGAAAAGGCCCAAATAATAAAGCCCAAATTTTGGCTGAAAGGTCAATTTCAACCGAATTAGTGGTTTAGCCATTAATGATGAGATCCTTAAGTTTGGAAATTTATATCAAGGTGAGAGCCATTGTTCTTATTTTGTAAGAACTCTAATGAATAATTTGAGTGGAGATTCCATGCTTATAGAGAGTCTTATAAAAATTCAGGACAGTATATTTCCTCAGGACATGCTATAAAAGATAAATTTTTCTAACTAAAATATCAACAGGAGAGAAATCTTTAGAGGGGAAGGTATAAACTTGGTCTCAACATGCAGAGCTCTGGGTTCCAATTCATTATCTGAGTGCTATAATCATAATGATAAAATAGAACCCAGGAATGAATGCTGTTTCGTGGAGCTGGCTTTAAACCAGAATCTCTTGTGTGGGTGAGACTTTAAGGATTCCTTTAAACATGACTTGGACTGCAAGGCATCTGCAGAGCATTACTGCTCAGATCCCTGGACCACCACTTCTGCATATGGATAGCTTCAGTGCATCTATTGGCTTTTTCAGGGCTTTCTTTTCCACTGATTTAATGTTGTATCATCTTCTCTTCACGAGGGAGTGGTTTCCTCATTTGTGATGTGGTAGCTTTTGCTGATTTTGGAATTCCATCTTGGAGAAAAAAACACATCAGCATCTACATGTTGTTATAATTATATCTGAACCAAAAATCATTTGCATTATCTAGTCAGAGGGGAGTTACTACTCTGATCTGTGACTGAACTTTACAACCTGACTGGCCTGCTTTTTTATGCTGCTTTCTTATGCTAAGAGCTTCTAGGATAAATAAAAGGTATCTGACATGGGATAAATGTTCACGGAGCTGACTGTATGTAAATTGGTATTAGCAATTTATTTAAGTGTGCTTTTGGTCCTGACTCGGCCCCAGAAAAACGAGGCATTAAGCTGCCCACTTCACCTCGTTCAATTGCACATTTGCAAGCAGGCTTCCTTTCCTAGGGTGTCTGTCCTAGCTATGGAAAGAATTCCCTGGCTGGCAGCAGAACAGCACAGAGCAGAGGCGCTCTCAGCTGCACAGCCCATGCAGGGGCTGGCTGTTCGGCACAGAGTTAAAGTTCAGAGCCACGAGGTTTCGCAACTGGGTTCACAGTGGGGACTGCTGTTGTTTACTTTAGGGGAAGATGGAGGCATGCAAGGGAGGAGGGAGTCACTCCCCCATGTGCTCCCAACTGCTTGACACCCCGCTGCAGCCCTGTTCCCAATGATTTATGCAGCTGCTGGATGGGGTCTGGTTTCAGGGGATGTGAGCTGCAGGAGCAGGTGGGACTCCCAGGCAAAAACTCCAGACCCGGGACAAAACAGAAAGAGAAATCCGTCCTCTTCCCAGGGTGATGAGGGATCTGACAAGGAAGTACTTTGTGAGCTTAACTTTCCCCTATGACACCAGCCCTTCAGAGCCACCTGCCAATTCCAAGGTAATAGGAGCCTGTGTAAAAATTCAGGACAACTAGTCCAAAGCATAAGGGCAAATGTTGCTGTGCTGCTCAACATTTAAGGCCAATAAGTGCAGTAATTCTTCTGTGTGTTAGAAGTTCTTTGTTTGGGTCTGTGTACATGCACATCCTTTCAACTCATCAACTCAGACATGCAGCACTTGCCAAGCTAGGATTTTAAACTACCTCCCACATTAACCGTGGCATAAAGAGGGACAGGATGCTCTTTATTTACTGCCATTCTGGGGATTCTGCTCCAGGGCTTGCTAGGGATGTTTTTATGATTTAAAGTAATTTGTAATTTAAAGCCACAATACCCAGGCCAATGATAACAACAGTTTTTCTTTTGAGCTCTGTGGAAGTTCACATCCTCTGCTTTGTATTCCCTTTCTCCCTTGCCTGCACTTGATGTGTTCTGCCAGTAGACTGACATCAGATGTAATTTTCAAAGAACAGAAACTTCTGAGATATTAATTTCAAATGCTGTTTTTTTTTACACTGAAGTGTGTACACAGAGAGATCATTCAGGGGCAAAAGCTGTGTGGTTGATGACAGGCCTGGGAAGAGCTGCCTAGGACTGAATCTAGCTTTTCTTAGTTCATGCCTTACTCCTCTGCATGCCATTTAATAGTCTGTGGCAGGGACAAAGTGCTGCCCACCTCAGGCAGGGGCTGTGATGAAGGTCAACACAGATGGAAAGCCCTGTGCCTCAGCTTGGCTGGGGTTAGTGGGACCCTCACACATATTCCAGGCTTATAAAAAGATCTGTTGGTATCAGTTTAATCTCTTTAGAAGAAATAAGTCATTATTCATTTTCCAATTGGGTTATAACCTTTATGTATGATATATTCCTTTAAAGGCGGAGGTTGTGACTGTTTCTCTTGGGACATGAAAGGTTAGTGGAAGGAAGTCTGGACTCAGAAGAGGAAAAATATGGTGGAGGGAAAGGTTTTGGACCACAATTTCAAAGCGATCTCATTAGCCCCTCTAAGTGAGCAGCTCTCCAAGTCATGGCAGTGACAGACCCTAAGACACCACTACACATCAGGCCTGCCTGGCCTCCTGCATGCGTGGATATGTTTTTCCCATAGCCTGCTTTGCACTCTTGCCAGTGTCTGTGATTTGTATTTGTGAAAAGTTCTCAGGACAATTGGAGTCTCCTTTAGTCCAGCCCTGAGCTCCTCTCTGCTCTGTTAGTTTTGCTGACACAGATGCTGGAGAAAAGGTGGCGTGAAGTTACCGAATGAACCTTGTGAAAGGAGAGAGGGACTGCACTTCATACTGAGGACACAGGGAAAACTGTCAGCCCTATGTATTCATTTTTCTCAACTATATGCACAGGTACAGGTTGGTTTCTGACTCTAAACCACTTCAAAGAACTGAAATTATTTTTTTCTCATGGGTGATGCATACTTGGTAACTGGTCTCTATTGGTGTTTAAGAACTCTAACAGGGTTGTGAAAACTCTGTTGTGGAAACTATGTGGAAACTAACTACATGTTTTTCTGTTTTATCACTCCCTGCTGGCATGCTGCTCTCTAGAAAAAGGGATATGTTTGTAGCAGAGCCTGCAAAGCTGTGCTCAGCCCTGAGTTGCCTGCAGGAATCTACACACCTCCATGCCCACATTTCTCTGTTCAAACCGGGAAATAACTAGGATATGGAGGACACAAAATCACTGCCTCCAAAGAGCGCACATTTGCACCATATAAGCTTTTGAGAAATAAAAATCTACCCTGTTATTATCATGTTATATAGCTATTTTCAAGACTGCTACCTAAAGGATTGGATCTCCACTTCCTTTTTTGTGCAAGTGAACTAAACTCCTTGACAATACCTTTGAGGTATTGTCAAGAAGAGACTCCTGTCTTTTCTTGACAATACCTCAAAGAACTTGGTGCCAAAACAGGCCTGAAGGGGATGTGTCTAGGCTTTGTTTTCCAAAATAAGAAATACCTTTTGGAAACTTAGGTTTGTGTTTGCATGCTGTCCATGTCATGACTTTTTCCCCTTTGTCATCCTTCCAAAGTCAGGCAATTCCACAAAAAGTAGAAGTTATTTGTAGGCATCTTCTGTAGGATAGGTGGTTGGGTTGAATCAGTTCTTTGCATGCATCTAGATTTCCTAATAGAATGCTAATTTTCAGGTTGTACATTTTGGGAAGGGAATATATAGCAATGGTCAATTAATAGTTATTTCAATGAACTAAGCACCTACCTTAAATTTTCAGTACTTAGTTACATTACATGTAAGTAAACAGTTCTGAGATGATATTTCTAAACAGGCTTAGCAGTGGATAAGCCTGGTTCCTGAAATTGTTCTTAGTTTAGGTCAATGACCCTCAACAGCAGTTGTTGTTATTCTGGTCTGTATGGTGATTATCTTTTTCTGCTAACTTTGGAGTCCTTAGCATTCAGTTTGAAGAGGATAGAAATGTCTGTTTAAAGAACAGTCTCATCAAAAACAGATGAAAGAAAATAGGGAAGAGTGGTGATCATCTGAAAACTTTACATACTTGGGCCTTTGTCATGCTATGTCTGATTCCCATTTCTACATATACACTGGCAGAAACACCATTTGCAAAATTAAAAATCCTTCTACTTGGGAATTTCAAGGATAGCATCTTCATTGAGCACCCCAGAAGGAGGGCTTGCTTTACAGCTTAATTCCATTCCATTTATCCTGGCAAGAAACACACAAATCTGCTTTGCCTGTTTGCCAGGAAGAAAACAAATGTCTATAACATCACCTTTATTGAAAATCCCTTACTACTCATCTCCTTCCATATAACAAAAGCCATTTAACTCCTCTGATCAGTAATATAAACATAGTGCTAGATTAATCCCAAAAGCATCTTTCCCTGGATTAATGCTTACTTTTCCCTTAGTGCCCATCCACCTGCAGGGCAGTCTGCTGTCTCCCTCTCTGCTCTGCACATCAAATGGTGCAGAGCCCCATTGGTTGCTGGCTGGTGTCAGCTTGGCATGCACTGACCTGGGCAGGCAGGAAGGACACTATTGCTGGAGGAAAAAGCTTCTTGTAAATTGTTTTTTAGTACACTGAAATCTAGGATTAATAAGGATTTAATTCTCCCCCTTGCTATATTCTGCATATAGCCAGAGATCTTGAACCTTTCTGGTGATTTTTGCTATCTCTTGACATATACATGATCTCTGCAGTCGATTATGTTCACATCTTCTCTTGAGGCTTCATTATGCTAACTCTGTATTTCAGGATTTTCTTCAAGAAAAACACAAAAAGCAGGTCTTATTTCCTGCTACCTTCACGTATTTTAGTTATGCAATTAAACTTGTTCTCACCATTACTTGCTTGGACCAAAATGAACAGCACAACCAATACTTTCTGCCACAGCTGAAGCCAAAGTATAAACAGAATGAATATTTCCAAGGTTCCTAAGATTATGGGATAAACAATATGACCAATCAGATAATTTCCAAGTGAGCTATTTCCCATTTTTATTGCTTTTCAGAATTTCCTTCCTTAACACAACAGAAATCTTGTAGTTGTTTGCTAGGCCAAGCTTCAAACAAATGCAGAGGTACAGATTGATCTAAACATTTTTAAACCAACTCTTGTTAGTGTTAGCAGAGCAGTCCAGTCATGATGAACAGACTGTGCTCCAGTGCTATCAGGTGGAGCACAACAGCAGTGTTTAAGGGCAGGTGCTCATCAGCTTTAGCTGGCAATCAACACCATAGTTCTACTTACAGTTTCCTTTCAAATTCAGGGATCAGGTGTGCTGAGACACACAAACAGCATGAACATGAGTAATACTGATAGCAGTAAACACAAAGTTGAGGACACGTGCCAAACACAGCCTCAGAAGCATAGCCCAGGATAACAGTAATATCTCAGCCTCTATAAAACATCTCTTCATTCAGGTCCAATTCTGAATTGAAAACATTTATATCTGATATTTATACATGAACCATGAGGCTGATACAAGTCAAGAGAAAGCTGGCAAGGTTATTCTTCAGTATGCTGCCAAAAGAGTATTTCATTCTGGATCACTAAGACTCACAGTCTTCCATAAGTGGTTCTAGGAAATGTGGACTGTGGATCTTTCAGCTCACCAGAAATGCACAAGCAGTTTGGAGTGCATTTAGGGGGAGAAAAGGGCATGAGGCATACCTGGAGAATCACTGTTACAAAGGCAGCTTCCACTTTATCTGCAGCATTTTTGTTTTATGCTAATTGATTTGAATAAAATCTTATGTTAGACTCAGGGATGATCATGCCACTCAAAGACAAAGTTTTTAAAATACTTTAAACTGACATCAAGCTCCTTAAGTTCTCTTGACAACAGCAGCATAACCCTCTATTTATCTAGCATCATTCAGACAGTATAGCTTTTAAATAATCTATAATTTAACATTAGGAGGTAAACTCTAAATTTTTGTGTTGAAGATGACACACTTTATTTATAGGAAGGTAATTTCTCACTTTTTTCTTTTAGTGGTTTGTCTGTGATACCTGATCTGAACCTTCATAGCATTCAAGCCATAAGACTGTTTTTTTTAATGTGGCTAAACCAATAAATTTGTAAGGGCAAACATGATAAATAGAAGTAATTTATTTTATGTACTTAGTTTAGAGTATTTGAACATAATATTTTACATCTTGCAACACTGTTCACTGAAGTATGATTGTATTATAACAAAGATACATGCAAAAATTCTGTATGTCTGACTCAATTTAGGCTCATTTCAAAGCTTGGTGAAAGACAATGGAATTTCCATTGCCCTCAGTTAGACCTGGGCTTATTCATTACTGGTCATTTAGTGGAGTATGTGACTGTGTTTGTACACATGGCAAGAAATAAACTCCATGGTGCTGCTTTATAATGACAAACCAACACATTTTGGATAACAGGGATTTGGATTACATCCTTTCTGGTAAATCAACAATACTGATCCTGATTTATGTGTTCTCTTAGAGTGGGTCTTTGACTAAAAACATAAATAGTCTCAATCCTTCTAGGTGGTTCAAGCTAATTAAATGCAATTTTCCTTTCTTCCAAGAAACCCTGATAGTTAACTCTTTCCTGCCTAATCTCAAATTGACTATTGTATTCCTGAGCTCCAAATGGGGCTGCTGAATAGCTGACAACCTGTGCAATGCTGTCAGGGTCAGCTGGGATGGTTTCTGCAGACATGGCCTGTAATAAACCCTGAGGGTCTGTCCTGTAGCTGCATCCCCCCTGTAGCAGCTCTTGCACACGCTGAGCCAGCAAAGCCTGCTGGTCAACCAGAACTCTTCTCTGTGTAGCAACAGGGGAAGGCTCTATGTGTGCTTTCCTGTTACCCTTTTACAACTTGCCAGATTAATATTAGCAGCTGAGGAAATAGTGGTCATGTCCATCACCAAGGGAAGGATCTTGTACATGACTAAAACACTCCTTGAAGTGGGATTACAGCTAAGGTGGAGATGGGGGGAAACAAACATGCTCCAAAATGCGGTGCCACCTTGAAATTGCAAGTTTCTCAAAGACTCTGGTTTTCACTTGTAGTTTGCTCTTTATACAAATGAAAGAAGGAATACCTGTACATGATGCTGAGGCTCGCAGTGTCTGCATTCAAGATTCAGGGACTTGATTGCCTGATCATCCCTAAGAGAGGAAGTTCTCTCTTACTCCCAGCTTTGATGTCACAAGTCACATCACTGGATTTATAAGACAGTCTGTTGAGCTATATACAGGATAGGATTATGATGTAAGAACACAAGTGGCTGCTTTGGGCTTCACAGTTTTGGGGAATGCAGTTTTGTGTGACAGTGCTAGGGAGCCTGTTCAGTTTGTTGACAACAGTGCTCTCAGCAGAAGTAGCTGCTCCACAGACCTCTGCAAATTGAAAGGCCAGACTCAGCCATGCTGTTTCTTAAAAGTGACATAGCCACAGGAATGGATTTGTGACAAGATGGCAAAAGAACAAATCCCACCATAAAAGAACAACAATGAAAGGCCATAAGAGGGGAAAAATGAATTCCAGAGTGGGCTGATGTGCTTACGCAAGACAATTTACACAATCACAGCATTGTACAAAGAAACAAAGATATGGCCTTGGGGAAGCCACTGCCATTTTGTAAGTACCAGTTAAAAAATGCTTGCACTGACTGTACCAAGAAATGCCTGTAGAGGCAGGGGCCCTAACAAGGAGCAGCAGGCAGTACCCCAGTGGGTAAACAAAAAGACATGGCTCCCTGAGCAAGAGACTGGCCCCTCATAAACACAAAGGGCTTTATGCAGACTTGCATGTCGGGCTGTACCTCTGAGTTGGGCAGCCTCACACCTCTCTTCATGTAAATTCTTCTGGGCTGGACATATTCTTAGAGATGCACGAGAACAAGAGGTTTCACAGCAAGAGCTTCCAGCCTCACTTTACATTATTGTTTGTGTCTCTGGTGCATTGGGAACTCAGCATGCTCAGCTGTGTTTTTAGGGCAAGTTCCTCCAGCATGGCTTCTTTGTTCCTGTTCTGCTCCAGTCTGCTTGTATTTAGGCTTCCCCGGCAGGGTGGGAAAACTCCACAAGTGTCAGTAAAAATTAGGTTTTGTTTTTGTCTTTTGAGCTAAGAATCTAGCAATTGCTAAAAAGTGCTTCGGCAATCAAGTGTTATAGGAAAAAGGTGCTTTTGCAGCTAGAAATATAAAATATTGGTGACTGATTTGGAAATTTGGTAGGTGACATTTAAAACAAGCAGTACCTCCCCAAGGTCATAAAAGCAGAGCGCCTGACTGGATGAGGTGCTTTTAAAGTGCTGACCGAGTTTCCAAAATGTTGGAGATGAGGATTTCAGATCATGGGAATTCTAGTTTGCTGAGGTGACTTGTGTTTGTGTAAGCATAGATTAAGATGTAAGCAAAAAGTTATTTTTATAAAGTTACAAATAAAACTTAGGAAAATAATCCATAAGGAAAAAAAAAATGTATCAGCTTTTCTAAAGGAGCCTTCATGTATCAGTGAAGTACTGAAGTACTCAGCTTCATAAAACTGCAGCAAGATTTGGTGGCAAAACCCCAATCTAGATGATGTTTTGCTAGTAAATAAGTAAATATCCTATAGATTTCAGAAGCAGAATGACACTTCTGTAGATACATCAAACACAAGTTCCAGGGGAGTAAAGAATTAATGTGAGCAGTTTTAAGTGAAGATTGTCAGGCTGTTATAAAGTAAGTGGTGGGAGGTGTTGCTATTCATCTTCTTCCTAGTATTAGATGTGAAACTTCAGTTTAAATGTCTAAGAAGAAAATTCCTAACAATAAGATATAGCTGTCAGGTTAGGAAATGGCAGACATGCCACTTTTTGAAGTCAGACTGCAGAGAACACTTGAATATATACAGACTGAAATGTAGCAGCAGCAGCTGAGGATATGGCAAAGCTAACTCAACAGGCTGTTCCATTTGGGGCTGTGATTGTTGCTTCCTCCAAGCTTCCAACCCTATCCTTCCTCTCCATTCTGCTCAGATTTTCAGCTATAGCTAGAACTGTTCAAATATCTATTACAGTAAACTAGTGTGTAATTCATGTGTTCCTACTTTCTCATCTCTTCATTTTCTAGTCAGAACAGACAAAGAATTGCTGAAGATGACACAACAATCCTTCTCATGTCCCTAGCTGGGCAAGCTGTACAGCCATGCTTCAGTTTCCAAGTCAGTAGGTTCAGCATCAGAGAGGAGCAAACCATCTTGGCACAGATGTACAGTTAGGTGGGATTTAGGTCTGTGGCACTGTAAAAAGGACCATTACTTTAATGCTACCTACAGCATTTCAGAGAGGTACACTCATGGATTCTTAGGTGCCTATGCAGTTTCCCAACAGCTCTCAATTTAGCAAGTGTCTAAATTTAAGCCACCACTTTGCCACAGTGTCATCTTCAGCAAAGAATTTGTTGGCACAGTGCACTACATGAGAAAGAGTGCTGCTCTCCTGTTGCTTTGATGTCCACTATCTTCAGATTCTTCTGTACTAATTGGATATCACTGTGTTTCAATTAGATTTAGCCAAAACGTTGAAAGTATTTCTTCTACTCCACTGTGTGTTTTTAAAATAATATGGTAGGCAGATATTCCTCTGTGTGTGTCCGTGAGGTTACGCCAAATTGTTATTAGTCTGCCCGATAAGATATTCCAAATTGTACTGTGACCAGTGATTACAAATGCTTGTTTTGTCTCAGTTTTTGTTTCAGTTGAATGTAAATCTTCTGGCATCAAAGGGCTCTATAATCAGAAAGATGTTATGAAAGAAATGTTTCCATCTCCTCCTGCCACGTGCCTTAAGGCTACAAAAGCAGTTCTCTTTCAACCCTGAAAAGAAATAGCAATAAAAAAGCAAACCATCAATTAGAATGTGGAATTGTCTTCAGTGTGAAACTCCATCGCCGAGTCATGTAAAATGGGACAGCAAGAGTGGGAAAATACTGCTCTAGGGAAAGACTGTGCTAATCTAGATGACTGGAGTGTTCTCTGGCAGAATTTCTAGGGGTCTGCTGCATAGCAGACCAGCAGTAAATCCAGGAGGCTTGTTGCACCAGCTAAACCATGGATATCTTGAAACAGATTATGTCCTCTGAAATGGATGTTTTTAGGGATTGTCATTGTTTGTAATTTTGTAATAAGAATTTCAGGTTTGTGTATGAAAGATAAGAAAAGTGAACTAAGCAATGCAAACCAGTATTTTATTTACTTTTGAGAATTCTTTTGTAAAACTTGATGTTTACATGAAAGTTAGCACTGTCCTCCTGCCAGAAGATATTGAAAAGGAAGGAAATGAACTGTGCAGTCATTTACACCCTGTGAAAAGACATTTGATAGCTTAGAAAGCTGTGTTTCTTGGTTTCTTGTTAAGCTTGGTTTCTCTAGTGACTTGTTTCTAATGTAAGCTTGCTGTCTTTATATTCTGGTCATGTACAGAGTCAAGCAAAAGCAGCACTGGGAAAAAAAAAAAAAGAGAAAAAGATTAAACTGTAGGGCCAAATCCATTCTAATGTAGCCTCACCACAGTTGGTAGAGTTAAGCCAGGAGATAATTTGTCCCAAAGATTTTGGAGCAATGAAGTATTAAACTGAAGCTTAATAGAGCATTAGAGCTGACAGGAGTAGCAAGAACTTATTTGCAATTAATTTTCACTCAGAATATAAAGAAAAATGGTAAAAGGAAAATTATCCAAAGCTGTAATTATTGATGATGTGTATTCCTTCATGTAATGAGCATGCACAATCTCTGTCTTCTCTGAAAAGGAGAGGCAGGTTCCCATAGGTTTCCATAAACATATCTGCCTACAAATATACATTGTTATCTCCTGGTTTTGATCTGCTCACTTGCCCAGTTACGTCCATGCAACTGCTAACTTTTAAAGCTGAGTCCTTGCCAAAGCTGTCTGTGCTCTCAAAGTAAAACAAAACATTGCACATATATAAAAAAAAAAAAAAAAAAAAAAAAAAAAAAAAAAAAAAAAAAAAAAAAAAAAAAAAAAAAAAAGCGTGTTGCTGATGGAGACAAGGATAGGAATGACCTACTAGGACAGATGCACATCACATCACATAA
This sequence comes from Cettia cetti, assembly GCA_013401135.1. NCBI lineage: Eukaryota > Metazoa > Chordata > Aves > Passeriformes > Sylviidae > Cettia > Cettia cetti. The sequence continues at coordinate 61,673 of VZUI01096873.1, forward strand.
TAAATACATTGTTACTGCATATGGTATGACATCACAGACGTGCCTGAACACACTTGATGATTTAGCACCTTTTGCTGTGAGATAAAGCTGTGCCAGATTATGGCAGAAAACAATCCAGGCAGCTGAACTATGAAAAGCTTTCACAAAGACTAGAAGTAAATAATTTAATAAAGTGTTCTGCTCTTTTCAATGTTGCATGTTTGATTCTAAAGGACAACAGGTGCTCCATGAGCAAAGATCTCCAATTACAAAGATGTGTAGGACAGAGAAGAAACACTCTGGGGTGGTGGGAGTTGTGTGGGGTTTTTTCTCTGATTTTCTTTTCTTCTGTGGTATCCTATCAAGGGGCTTTGGGTATTTAGTATAATTCCTTTTCACATGGTCCAAGCCATTTTCTTTTCTAGAGTAATGATCCAAGAAACTTTTGGTTAAGTCCATTCAAGGCTAGTAGTTAACCTGATATTCTTCACTTTGATCTGGGCTACATTATTTCTCTTTTCTAATCCTCCTTGATAATGGAAGAATTCTCAGAGTTTCAAATAAACTTTCCCAGGTTTTTCCTACCAAAAATATTCTAGGCTTGCTAAAATGAATTGGATATATCTAGATTAAAGACCACTCCAATGATCTCTAAAGGGAAGAACAACTGTACTAGCTAGAGATATTTGAGACGAAGTGTTGTACTGCTAGTGGAACTGAAAGTCATCTGAAATCTTAGTTTCAACATCTTCTTTTGAAGGTATTATTAATGCAAGATTTCTAAAATAGTATAAAAAGGTTTGTAAGGGTACTTTTTGTGTAAAGAAAATTCATCAGTACTGAACTAAGAGGGCACTATGAAAAGTATTTGTCTCTGCTCTGAGGGTAGATAACATCATGTACCCTTCAGACTGGGTTCACCACCATCCAGACTTTAAACTCTTGCTACAGTGCAGTACCAAACTGTGGAATTTCTCTTCATCCTATTCCTTTCCAGTTCTGTCCATTATGAACGTGGCTCTGAATGTGTGGAAGTTCTTTTGCTCTTGCTTGGTACAATAATTTGAGAGAAGCACAGACTTTGAGAACACCACCAACAGCGAAAGCAACTGCTTTGGTGAGTCCATCTGAAGCCCAATACAGTGATCACTTTTCTGGTAACTGCTGCCCAGACTGATTCCAGTCCTTAATTCCTCCTTTGGCATGCTGACAGAGATCAAGAACTATGCAGAACTATTTTGTGCTTGTCACAGGAACAAGCAAGGATCAACTGTTGACTTCACCTGGGGAAATGGTTTAACCATGGCAAGTACCTTTCTTCTACTAATACGTATTGCAACAAACTGAGGTGCTAAGAAAACTGCAGTGTTGTGTTCTTACCCAGCACAATTTGCAAACTCCAGGAAAGGCTAAAAAGACCTAAATGGGAATTAGTTGTCTGTTTCTTGTTTGGTCATTTTCCTCTCCCTTTCCCCAAAACTTTGCTAGAAAGAAAACTTTGTTTCACCCTTCCTTATTCTGGTCATATGGATCAGAACAGAATCTTGTTGCACATCTTGTTTTGATCAAAATAGGCAGCGAGAGCACTAGCACAGGAGCCTATTTTTATCATCTGAGAAACAGCTGTAGCTGAATCAAGAAATAAATTGCAGCCTACATGAAATTTCAGTGGTCCAGAGTATGTCCAGAGTATGTTATCACCTGTCCCCAGCACACAGTTCATAGAACACATGCAATAGGTCCTAATATACATACACGTCTGGGGGGAGATTGATTAGGTGGGGATAGCACTCTGAGCCACACTGAAGAAAGACTGAAATGCTCAGTTCGTCCACCTCCTATTCCCTCCTATTCCCCACTCAAGAAAAAAACCACAATATGTCTTACTACAAAACCCCCCAAATTTCAGCTCTTGGTTTTGGCAGGTGGTTGCATGGAAAAGGTGTTTGCAGATAAACAGGATGAGAGAGAAACCAGGCAGGCATGTTGGCACAAATGACCCTGTATTTAGAATAATGCTGCAAATAACCATAAACAGGTTAGCTAAGATGTTCATTGGAATAGAGTCATCTGAAAAATTGAGGGGAGGGGCAAATGTAAGTTTAACTTTTTTTCTGATTGCTATCCATAGTCAACATCATCTCCTTTTTCAAATGGAGGCTGCAGACACCCTCTGTTCATTTGAGTAGAAGCAAAGCATCCTAGTAAGAGGCTAGAGAGATCCTTTCCTATTAACCCTTGTGTATTCCGTGATTCCCTACATTATATGGAGGATAAATGCTCCAAAGCAGAAAGAGTTGGTGTTAATAGTATCATTGGATATTTGTGGGAAGTTGTCTGTCACAGCAGACCTGGTAGAAAATCATGGATAGAGTCAGTCTCTGCTGCAGTGAGTTTGTCCTTTAAATGATTACGTAGAGTGAGGACTGGAAAACAATGCAGCATTACTTTTTGGTTGAGGGTAGGAGGAGTACATTCTGTCAGCTCTTGCAGTCTTGTTAATAACTACAGTGGCTACATCAAGTCCCCACTCAAGTGAGCCACAGTGTTCTGACATCAAGTGGGGAAGTTCTGAGGTAAACTAGACAGTGGTGTTAAGGTAGTTTGAAGGTTGGCTTCAAGGACAGCACATTCTTCTCCTTAATTCAAAGTCATCTCTTTTAAGATTATTTTATGCTTTCAGTGTCTTCTGGTGAAGGATTAACCTGTACGTGAGGCTGCAGGTTTACAGCAGCAAAAGAAAGAGACATGAGTTAAAAAACATTTAAACCTGAAAGTAATAGCTGAACATTGATAAAGTATGAGAACATGAATCTTTTAGGCTCTAGCTGAAGATCAAACGCACTGAGAAAAGTTTCTTTTTCCATCAGTGTTTTCACATGGCCCTGCCTCCAGGCTTCAGGCAAGACCAGAAGCAAAAGTGCCAAAATATCATGAGAAAAGCTGCTCTTGCAAAATTTCTGCTCTAACCAGAAGTAGGAAAATCTCATGAAACACTGTTCTCATTTGCTTTCCAGCCCTGCTTGGCACGTCCAGGAGGCTAAACCAGGTTCCCCTTGGTTTTGAACCATATTTGAATTCTTCTTTGGTTTCTCATGTCTTTTGTAAATAGTATTCTGTAAACCCATGGTGTCAGCTGCGCTGACTAGACACATTGATCCCCAGACCAGAGCAGACCAGCAGTGATTAAGTGTTTTTCACCCTTGTCTAAAAATTATTTATCATTTACTGCTAAGCAGAGATCCTGAGTCTATTGCAGTGGGAGCTACACAAAATGACAGAAAAGTACTGTGGCCGGAAGAGCTGACTCTAACCGGTAAAATGGGATTTTGCCATAGTTTCTCATCCATAAAACATGGACATATAGTATTGCTAGTAACACTAATACAAGTGTATGTAACTAGTCAGCATCCAACCTAACATGTTTTCGAATCTTAAACCCCAAGACCATTCTCTCACTTCCAAATTAATGTGGTACACATTACAAGAAGTCTAAATGCAAACAAAAATATCTGAAAAGCATGTTGTGCAGGAAATTGGCTGGGATTCAGTCTATTGCCTCAGTGAGTTCACAGTCAGCCTGACTCTGACCATGTAAGCTTGTATGTTCTGTTGTGCCTGTGGTAGACAGTAAGCAGAACTGATTTTAAGGTCAATATGCACAACATCTGTGCTTACTGAAAGAAAAAAAATCCAACTCCCACATTCTGAAACTAGTAAAACTAATGATGACCTACAGAAGAAAAAGATATATTTTTAAAATACATGATTTAGAGAATACATTACTGTAAAGTTGAGTATTGTAACTACCAAACAAAGGAAAGAAAGTTGGGAGAGCTTGCTGACTCAGCAAGCTTCTGTGGAATCAAGTTCTCTAGGAATTTATCCATTAATTTAGTGTCAGTTGCTAAAAGCCATATACTTTTGCTCACTTTAGAAATTGCTATTTTAGTTGCTACAATGTAATTGAAGTAAAAATGTACTTCTCATTAAACATCCCCTTCCTCCATGAAATAAGCAATATGATTGATTTCAATGAACTACAGGCACATAGTCCAGTTTCTCTTTATATTAATCAAATGAGACAAAACTCCCATGCTGTTTTCAACCTACGTTTTACAGTTATGACACGTAGCCAATGGCAACATGCTGCACTGAAGGTCCAGGGACACACACATTTACCAAAGAAGACCTGGTTAGGATTTTGAAAAGCATGAATTCCCTGGGGAGAATCTGTGGGGTACTGCAGTGCCTCAGGGCAAACTGGTACAGCCAAAGAATATATTTCTGACTGTGCTAGAAAGATGCCTCATGCAAAGTCCATTAGGCAGAACAAACCCAGTTCTGTTTTACATGATACGAATGAATTCTAAGGGCACATTACTGCCTTCTTGTAAAAAAAGGATCTTCTTTGTGATTGAAATTCCTGAGCATAGTGCACTCTGCAGCTAAACTGGGGAGGTCTGCACACAATATCTCTGTTGTATTTCTGTCATGAGTGAGTATGTGGTACTGCAGAAGACAATAGCAGATGGGACAGTTCAGTCCTCACTGAACAGTGCATGGGATTATTTTTTGACTTACAATGTTTTTAGAATTTAGCAGAATTGAACTGTCTAGGATTTAATACATGAAGCAGTATCAAAGGGCAGCTTCTGGACCAAACATGTTTAGAAGTAGTTCATTACTTGGCCTGAAGATGCTGTGATGCAGAGCTTCACACTGATACAGTACAAAGGCAAAGCATTACTAGCAAAAGTTGTAGGCAAGATGCCATAAGACCAGAGTATGTCATAGAAAACCTGATACATTTTAGGAATGTTTCCAAATTTGCTTTTCTGTATTTATTTTGTATAAAGTAGTTGTCTCTCCCACTATTAATATTTGTTATTAAATAGTAGTTGAGAAAACTCACTTTCTAGTTTTCCCATCCCTGTGGGATCAGGCACCTTTGTGACTATGAAGAAGAACAATGTCTAGCAGAGTGAATCCAACACAAATGACCATACTATAAATGACTAATAGTATTGCTCCACTTCTAGATAAAAGAGGATAGTGGCTACAGCTTGTTAAAAAAAGACTGATTAAATTTTGTTAGCTGACCAATGCATTCCTCAGGGTACCACTACATTTTTCATTTCATCTAGTGCCTGAGAATTACAACTTTACTCCAAAGAAGTAACACATTAAGATCTAACTTTGATTGCAAAACAACAAACCACTGCCTCCCAGAATTTCTCTTCTCTGTTGGTTAACCATCCCCAAGTGCTTTAAGCACATATTCTCTGAACTAGCAGAGTTTTGATTGAGGAATATTTTCCACAGACCCATCATGGTTATCTGCCAGCTGTGCTCATTTGCTTTCCAGAAGTACACCATTAACTAAAACTACATGATCACTGCTAAAACAAATTACTATTTGCTATATGTTTAACTTCTCTTTCTTGGTAACCTTCTCCAGAGTGCAACAGATTTAGTTAAAGGTGAGAAAATGATAAAGACATAAATACTCTCATAAATGGCTCTGGAAGGAGTCACCATTATGATACAACTCTCTCACTGAAATGATGAGCCAAAAGCATGAATGTTCAGTGTAACTAGTTCTTATTCTTTTCTTGTCCTTAGTTCCTATCTTAACTAGCTTAAGCCCCAGCTCTGAAAATATAAAGTTGAAAGGGAAATCATCGCTGGGTTGATTTAATAGTGAGACAGAAATAAGAACAGTGACAACAACTTAATTCTGGCATTTAGGAACCATGAATTTGGATGATGAGGTATATTTATGTATGTAGAAGATGTTCAGGATTGATTTCTAGGCCTTAAAAATGAGTTACTGGCCTTAGAGCAAGGCCACAAAGTGTAATTAAAGTGTAAGAAGCAAAGGGGAGGGAGAAAATAATATTTCAGAGAAACTTCCATACCAGAATAGCGAAATGACTAGGATCACAAATTCAAGCATCATTGGGCAATCATTAAAGCCAGTTAAATAACTTTCCTCCAAAATTATATGAATGAAAAAAAAAGTTCAGATAATAATATTTGAGTTGATTTTTAAGCTTCTATCAGTTTGATAAAACAGAAGCTAAACTGGGTTTTTTCTTAATGTTTTGTGATTTTCATCAGCACACAAAAACCCTGTAATTTTTCAAATATAACTTTGAAGTGCTGTTGTTCTAAAACCTTTTTTTTTTTCAGGGGTTTTCTAGGATTTTTATCTATTACTCTTCATAGATAAGTATTTAAGATGTGATATTACCTGTTTGTAATTCTACAATATTCCTATAGGGCAAGGGACCATAACTAGAATTATAATTACACCAATACAAACAATTATATAGATAGGGTCAAAGCCAAACATTCAAAATTAGAAAGGTTTTTATATTTTGGAAAAATATTAGAACAGGATTGACTCTTACTCGTAGTGATGACTTAGTAATTCAGTGTCACAAATTTACCATTCCCTGAATCAGCCCCATAGCTGAATTGATTGTAATGAGTGTTTTTCAGTTTCAAAAGCAATTAAGGGGTAGGTTGAATCTAAAAATAAAAATTTGTTATTCTTATTATGCGGATGCTGAAGCAAATCTGTCTTTTGTTTCACTTTAATATTATTACATGAAGATGTAGCCAAAAGGAGGGACATAGGTAATAAAGAATAATAAAGTCTGTGCAGTGCCTGGGATGTAGTAAATAATGAAGAGATCAGCTAACTGCTACAGTGATCTCAATCACTGCACAAGTGGCACAGGACCATGTTTTACCATAGGCAAGTGTAAAAGGGCTACAGCTTGTGACTATAAATAGAGGTTTCTTCTCAGTAGAATGATTCAGAATCAGCTAAACTTGAGTTTCCAGTATTACACTATGAAAAAAATTAACCATTTTCTTCATCACTGATGATTTTGTGCACTACAGCACTGGTTGGTGGTTTTGTGGGGTTTTTTTTGTTGTTTTTGTTTGGTTGTTTTGAATCAAGGCTAGTCATTAAAAAGAAAAGAAAAGCCTACTCTAATTTAGTTCTCTGAGCAATTAGGTCAGCTGTGCAGAAACAAGCAGAAAGTTTACTACTTCCAAGGATCTAAGTGGATAGTAAAATGCTGAGAACAGAGTGTGCATCTGCCACAGGCCAGATCTGCAGCACTGCCCAACATGTGAGCCAAGGGTCTTGGTGTCAGCTGAGATGCAGGGATTCAAAACTTGTATCACCAGCCTTGGATCAGAAAGAAGCAAATAGGTTTCTAGGGATTGGCATTGGACAAAAAGAGAAATGTTGGGTTTATGTGGAAATGCATGGAAAGTAACAAGGTACAGTAATTGTTCAAGGAAGTTGCCTTGCCCTCCTGACAACTCAAGACTGGCATAATCATTGTGATTTTGAGTTCTTTCCATCACGTGAACATGCCAGCTATATCAGGTCAGAGTGCCACGCCAACTGAAATTCCCAGCTAACAGTATCTTCTGGCTTTTCCTGTTTGATACTGTGGACCAGATGATCCAATATTACAAACATCCTAACAGATGCATCCTAACAGACTTGAACAGAATCATGCTCATTTGTCTTTGAGGGCTGGCCATGCTGGGCTTGGCTGCCTTGACGTTTAAAGCCTAACACACAAAACACTGCTGCAAGTTCAGGAGAGGTGGTGAGGTAAAACCCAGCAAAAATGGAGAAGAAAGAGTGAAGATCTTGAAAATCCTGTTCCTGTAATTAGGTTTAAAATGGAGAACTAATAGCAGACTGTCTCACTACAACACAAAATCTGCAGTGCAAAGAATATTCTCTGTCAAGAAGCTGATGCAAATACTAAAGCCAGTGCAGATATTCTAATTTAAAATGGAGTTTTGCTTTAGTTTCTCTTTCCTTCCCTTCTCTCTTATTAAATTGAAACAGAGAAAATGGTATTTGAGGCAATCAAAATGTGTACTCTGTATCATTGTTTCTGCATGTATTAATCGAAGGCATTCAGAGATTCATTGCCCCCTGCATCTGAAATGCACTGCCTGCCTCCAGACACATTTCCACGTCAGCTACTTAGATAGGCAAAATTCTCTCAATTCATTGACTTGACTGTTTTGGTTTTTCTTCCCCCAGTGTGTACTTGAGGGAAAAATAGCTGCTTTTCATAGTCATGATTATCTGTCATGACTGTACCTCTTACTTTCTATTTTATAGGACTGGTAGGGCGGTAGCTTTGAAGACGCTACTTCCAGAAGTGGAAGTTGTATGCTGCAATGCATGAAACCCTAATTCTCTCCATGACAGTGCATTGTGGCATGGAAAGTGCAACTGTTATAAGCATAGCCAGAGTTTAGGTCCAAGTGACTACTAACATCCTATGAATCATATATTTTAGCATCCACCTTGTTAGACTTTGCATGTCAGATGGCAAAGAGGTGGCCACCCCATCTTCCCTCACAGTGAAAACCTGTTCAGCATGACTAATATTTAATTCAAAAGGTTCCCCAGATTTGTTTTGTGTAGCTGATATGCAGCATGGGAGAGATTAAAGAAGACAGAGTTAGACACTTTTCACTGGTATCCAGTGGCAGAGGATGTCTGATCCAAAAGGCAATGGGCACAAATTGAAACACCAGAAATTCCCTTTAAATATAAGAAGGGCTGTTTTAGGGTGAGGGTGACTAAGCACTGGCACAGGATGCCCAAGAGGGTTGTGGTGCCTTTATCCTTGGAGATACTCAACAACTGAGTAGTATTGGGCAGGGGGGTAGGATTAGCTGACCTCCCCAGACCCCTGCCAGCCTCAGCAGGTTTGTTGTTTTTGTGATTTAATATTCTGGAGTCATGTGGAAGGTCTCCTGTAAAGTACCTGTGTTTTGAAAAGTAACAGGGAGAATAAAAGTGGTATTTAGTAGGAAAAGTATGGGGAGGTTTGCAAACACCAGGGGGTCTTCAGCTTTAGAGGTTTAATATGGATGTGCTAAGCACCTCATTTCTTGATTTATATATGAATGCAAAAGTACATTGGACAAGATTTTGAAGAGGACTGAGTGCATGACGTCTTCTTTAAATACCTATGGATCTTTAGCTGTCTTCACTTTTTACAAAAAATTGAGCAAACATATTTTCTGGTCCCATACTTCTGGAAAACTATAAATGCTATTTTTGTTGTAAAGAACAGTATCATAGGAATTTAGTAACCAGCCATAGTTAAGAAAAAAACCTTAACATCAGAATACTGGTAACCCAACTGCAGGTTAAATCTGTACCAGACCATTCAGATCCAACTAAAACCAGACTCCCACAAATTGATCATAAATGAAATGAAAACAGAATATTTTGTTCTATTGGCTAGATGTTTAGTTCTACCAGTATGAAGTGACTCATTCACAGAAAGGCTCATCTTATATGTGGTGGAACACCAGTTCTTCCAGTTCTGTATCCTGTCAGATGTTTATCTGATCAGTCCACATCATTTTCTCCAACGGTAAATCAAGGAGTCAGGGAGGGCTTAAAAGAAAAATCAGCTGACAGATGATCTGTCTTTTGGACATGTACAGTATGGTACTTTTTACAGTGTCCAAATTCAGTTATTTATCTCTACCTTAAGTAAGAAGGAATCAGGATTTTTAAAATTTTCTTTTTAAGAGTCACTATTGAATCAATCAACTTTATAAGGAGGCAGTGAATATTTACTGCAGGTTATTCAATTGCTAGCTAAGTCTGACATGGAGTCCTACTAAAACCTAGTCTGGGCTTATTCAAGAATTTCAAATTGCATTTTCACAGATCTGAATCTATACATTTAACTATTTATGCTGACTGCACTTTGGCTATGTTCCTTGCTGTAGCACAACCACCCAAGGTATGTTAAAATATCCAGAGAAGAAACCACTGTGTCTTAACTTGCAAGATGTGCTAAAGAGATAAACAACATCTTTTCTAGAGTGATTAATAAAATGGCAGTGATAAATGACATGACAGCCACTGGAGATTAAAAGAGAAAATAATGGAAAAAAGGTTGAGTTTGGAAAAACTAGATAAGGCTTGTGTTTCTGGGAACTGTATACAAGGAGTATGAGAGTTGTGCTTTCCATTCCCCATCTGTTTTGGTGTGCTAAATATCCATTCTTCAGCCTTAATTCTCTCACACCAATGGAAGGGACCTTGGAAAGAAGACTGAATGGGTCAAAATATTGATCTTAGATACTCTGGAAAATAAATGAGGGATTTACCTTTAGCAGCTGGATAAGGAGAGGAATTGATTGTGAAAGAATCTCAAGAATGGAGGTGAGATAGAGAAGGTATGACATGATGCAGAACATGGGGTCAGCAGGGTCAGACCCTCTGTATGTGCTCCAATAATTCTGCTGGAGTGAGACAAACGCCTGTTTCTGAAGGCTGACCATCCAAAGTTGCTTCTATCTGTCTGCAGTTCCTACTGAAACAAGTAGGGTTTTTGCATAGACAGAGATCAGAGCTAAAGTCTTTATTTAAGCAACCTTAGGCTGATGCTGTATAGTGCCCTCTGATTGTTTTTCAACAGCTGCTAGTCTTCAGGCAACAGCTGTCTTCTCACTTCTCTCACTTCCCTAGCTCTTATCTCTATAGCTTCTGCTTTTGGCCCCTATCAGTCATCAAATGTATCAGGGGCTTGTAACAGAGACGACTATAAGGCAGAAAGAAAAGACACGATAAGAAATGTTTATGAAGAGTGATGCTTTCATAAGATACTGCTCTTTCTCATGTAAAAGAATGGCAAAGTCCTAGGGTTTGCACTGAGGTGGTTTGCATCCTCCATGAAAGGATCATTTAGCCTGCCCCCCTCAAGAGCAGACTCTGCCACTGGTCCCCACTGTGGTTTCTGTGCACAGTCATCCTGTTGAATCCCTGTATACAACTACCAGAGGAACTGGTTAAAACAACACAGGCTCTAATGCAAAGTCTGCATGCTGGACCCAGCTCTTAACCATCCATCATCACAAGTTATGACCAGTGTGAACCACAGTTCAGATAAGAGCAGCTCCTGAATAATGAACAGCTTGATAACCTGGGCCAAATGCATAGTAGTGAATGTGTACTTCGAAGGGCCTGTAGTTAGAGAGCAGTTCCCTTTGTAGGAGGCACACATTTCAATAGCTCTGTTCAGTCTGACAGCAGAGAGCTCTGGAGCCTGTGCAGATGCTAAATTACTAGTGAGCAGCATCCATGAGTAACTGTGCCATTTGACAGTTGCAAGATTTACCTCTGGGGTAATGGGCCTAATGTACAGATTACATCTCAACAAGTAGGGTTACAGGAGTTTTGCATCAGAAGTAGCCTGGCCAGTGGCCTGCAGCAGAGGCAGAATTACGCCCAAGTCTGCAAGTAGCATGGTCAGACAGATTTTGGAGAGGTGGAGCCACTGAGGGGAGGCCACTTCTGTCAACCACTCTGCTTTCAGTCACAAAGGAAACTTCCTGCAGCAAAGCAGCACTTTGTGACTTGGGTTAAGTCAAATACAGTTGAAATGAGGAAAGCTTGCAATGCCTCACATGTGCCATGGGGAAGACATTCTCAGAGTCAAAACAAACCCTGATGCATCCTACTGTTATTGGAAGTACAGAAGACACCACTTTTAATTATTTGTTACTAATGAATTATTTTATTATTCAGTAATTCTTCAGTAGTAGCATTGACTTTGGCATATACTAGACCTGTTTAGGGCTCAGAGTAACTGATAACATAATCACTCAATTTCTTCTCACTTTTGCACCAAGAATCTTGACTTGCTATCAATTTTACCTTCAAACCATTCCCCTGCTGCCCTCTGCTCTCTGAACACACACTGAAATCTAAAGTTTCAGACATTCTAGGAATCTTTCCTGATTCTTTTTTTTTTCCATTCTCTGAGAAACCCGATCCACCACAAGGGTGGGAGAGCTTATTGTTTTTTTGTCTGACATCTGGATTTCATTAGCAGACTCATGCGTGCTGAATCAGGAATGGCAGCTCAGAAGAAAGCAGATGAGAGTTAAAATCATGTTAATGCTAAAAAAATGCCCCCTTCTCCATCTTTGCAAACAAACATGTGAGTCATGTTGTGAGCTCAGCACAAACATTACAGCCATATTAGCTGTACCCACTAATATTCTACCTCAAGCACCTATACAGTAGAAGATTGTATTATTTACTTACATATGTCAGTATGTAAAAAGACCCCAACCAAACCTTTCCAGTAGTTTCACGTTAATACCACTACTTTGTAGGTTTGTTGTGTCTCCTACCTTCTATTTAAATAAATTCAGTAGAGCGTGAAAGGAAATAATTTATCACAAACCAACCATAAAATTACAGTTAAGATTTGCTGCTTATGAGACTTTTGTAAACAACATCAGGAAGAGAGACCACGTTTTTTAAAGTTTAACAGGAGTGTTAGCAGTGGCTGAAAAGTCAGACTGTTATTAATAAGCATAGCTTTCACTGCAGAACAGCAGAAATACTAATAGAAGCAGCAAGTCTGTCAGTGCTGTACACGGGGCTACGCCAACAACCTCTGGGTGACTGAAAGAGCTCATCTTATTTGCTAAGGCTGATAGTTGCTAGCATACAATATCCACCTTTACAATCTACTTTATCCTTCTTCTCCCTCCCAGTGCAGGACATCTGGCTCCCAGACCTCGAGTGCCAAGCTATCTAGTCAGACAGCCCTGTCTTCCACGGGCTCTAAGAAAATGAGGAGACTCTAGGTATCATTTGTGTCTGGGTCACACAGAGAAAGGGGGATTGACAAGAAGCTTTTGGTCATGTTTTAGAAGATCAGATGAGTCTAAGATAAGGAATTTAGCAAAATTACAAAATGGTAAGAGGCTGAGAAGGCAGTGTGATTACAGATACCAGAGAAAAGCTGAAAGAAAAAAAGCTGGAGAAAAACATGGAAGTCAGACTTTGGACACTCCCCTGCAAGTCTCCTCAAGAAAACTTCATATAGCATTGAGACTGGACTCTATCCCCCTTGAAGGCTTCACCGACACACTTGAGGACCATATGACATTTCACAGGATACGACTGTGTAATATACTCAAATTAGCTAAAAATTGATAAAAATTTTGAGTCACTAGTGCAAAAATGACTAGCATGTTGTAAAACCACAGTATGGTTAGTTTCATATGTGTAACAGCACCCTATGCTACCCTAGGAGATAGGGATACCACCTTTTCTGAGAAAGGTACATGCCTGCGGCAGGTGATATGCAGGTAAATACATTTTTCCCATGACACACTTCAGGATAGGGATGAGGCCCTTTATTTATACAATTAATTATTTTCAGGGAGACTGGACAATTCATGGACTTGATTTGATTTTCTTCTTTCTCATGTTTTGTGCAAACACTCTGACCACTGGCAAGTGCAGCACAAAAGCCACTGCAGTCATTTTGGTGCTGGTTGTACATAAAGTGTACAGAGAATCTGGCCTTGGGACAGATGACATAACAGGAGGATTTTTTTCATGACTTTTGAGAAAATATAGGAAGACAGCAGTGAGGTCATTTTATTCTAGTCTATTAAATCTCCTTAACTAGAGTTTATTGAAGTTTGTTTTAAGTAGCAGAACTCCAATTTGCTATAGAAGAAATAGAAAAAAGAGGAAATACAAAATGCAGCTTTGGAATGACTAGTATTACATTTTGTTTTTTAAAACTATTTAAAATCAAAGCCACCTTTCTACTTAAATGATGAATCTTCTTTGATTTTCTAGGAAAGCCTTCTTGTTTGCCATTTATTTGAAGGAAGTCTTTCTCTTCCCCATTTTTGCTCTTCTAATTTTTTGACCTGTGTAATCAGGAGTTTGGGAACAAGAGAAACATGACTTCTATATAAAATTATCTCAGAAACTCTCTCTGCTCTCATGAAGGTCTCCTTTCCTTAAATTTCAAGACTGACAGGGCAGTGTTTGGGAGGGCTGAGAGTGCACCTGGGCTGGGTGTTCTTGGCTGCCAGGTGGTGTGGGCAGCCTGGCTCAGGTGCAAGTGTTCATTTGCCTGGGTGGTTGCAGACTTGTAACTATAGTTGCACACCTGCAGTGTGGTTTAAAATTAGAAATGGACATGAAACCACTATTTTGTATGTGAAATCTTTGAGCCTGGGAAATTTTCAGGGTTACTCTGAACTCATTTCTAAGATTATAGCTTGAGACTGTGTCAAAGACTAGTTGAAATATGTTATTTCTCTCCAAGATTAAAAAAAAAATATATTTACAGGGCTCAATAATACAGAAGATCTCAGAAGGTGCTGCTGTACTCTATGCACATTCTGCACAGTCAGGGAATCAGCTAGAAACAAAGAGTAGCAAGTTTCTTGTGGAAAATCAGTCAGAAATCTGAGGATAAACTAGTTATCAAGATTGTGTCATTTCCAAAATATCTGCTGTTGCTGCTAAAATCCCCAAGTGTTTCAACTTAAGTGCCTGTATATGGGCTTTATTGCTTTAGCTAATAATCTGGCACTGACCAGGCTCTGAAATAAAAGGCTTATTCTTTGTTTTCTCTAATTACTATACAAACATTTTAGCTTTCCTGCCAAATGAAGGACATTTGGAAAAAAAAGTCTTAAAACCTTTTTTCTTTGTCTTAAAAAAAAAGCTTCTACAAACCTGCAAAAACACCTCTTTATATAACAATGTCCTATCAGTAGCATGACTGAATAAATTATAGTATAAAATAGAAAAGGTTAAGGAATTAACTTTACACTAAGTTTACCCCAAGCCTCAGGTCTATGAAGCTCCCATTCCCTGTACCAGCATAGCACAATCTTGTGTTCCTGATCCATGCAATGCTGCCTCCACTCCTGCTTCTCTCTCTCTCTCAGACTGTCTGAAGGAGATCTACAATCCTGCCAGTCACAGATGGCAATACTTACCTGAGAAATGCTGTTCACATCTCATAGTCAACCCTTCTATAGCTATGAAAGGAGACATATTAAAATATATAAGGCTCCTTCTACATTTACTGGTACAACCACCAGTATTTGTGCTATACCAGGGAAATGGAATAGGGATTAACTTCCATTTAGTATCTTAATTTCTTGAGGGAAGCGACACAATGGGAGGGACAGGCAGGACTGCCTGGTATATGCAGGCAGCAGGAAAATGAGAGGGGGCCCCTGGGTTGGGTTTGTGCCCTCACAATCTACTGACTGTCCTGGGAGAACCAGGAAAGCAAGGAGGGGCTGAGCTGCCACTGTTGGCTGTTGCCAGCAGAATCTGCTGATCTGCCTTTGGCCATTTGCTCTTGTTCACTGCTTTTGCTGTTTGCCAGCTTCCTCCTCCGGACAGTAACTTAAAAGGAAGAGGGAGGGAGAGACACAGAAGTTCACACCCCTTACAGTCACTTTCTCCTCAACAGCCAGAACATTTCCCATTTCCATGACACCATCCCAGCCTCTGCTCAGACCTTGAAGGTCTTCTGTAATTTGGCATTTGGTTTATCAGAAAATGCATTTTCATTTTTGAGAAACAGGGAAACGAGGTTCTATTAAAACCAGGAAAGGAAGCTGAAATATTTATATATTTGGCAGATGTAAAAGTTTCTGGAATTTCAAACCAGAAAAACTAAGATATAAACGTTCATTTAGGGTAAATTAAGCTTTGGAAATATTTCTGAACAAATTCCTGCAAAACAAATTCAACCCATTGCAAAGTGAAAAGCTTCCACTTCAGATGTTTGCTTCAACTTTTGCTTTTTCAGCTGAACAACTTGTTGGAACATTTTCCAAGAGAAAATTCCTTTGGAAAAAAAAAGTTATTTGATTCATTTTTTAAAATATAGATTAAATGAAGCTACTTTTTTACAGAAAGTGTTTGTGCATTGACATTTTGACAGGTGGTAAGTTTAGGGGAACCTTCTTCTGTATGTGATGTTGTAATAAATGCCTGTTTACTTCTACTTTTATGCTTTAGCAGTATTGTACTTTGCAAGAGTATTTTATTTAAAAGCACAGTGAGAAAGGATTATGGTAGCTATTAGAGCTGGGAGAGAGGGATCTTGAAGAACAGTGATCTTTTATTGCAGAGCATGAAAATTTAGTTAATTTTCATAAATCACCCTATGATTAAATTTGATGGGGGCACTGGGAAGTCACCAAGTCCAACCTCCTGCACAAAGGACTAACACTGAGTTTGGGTCAGGTTTAATATGACTTTGTCCAGTCAGATCTCAAATGCTTCCAAGCATGAATGGAAATTCCACAACCTATACTTCACACTAAACCAAAATACTTATATGAAGTGAGAAAAAATGATTCACTTAATTTTCCATTATTCACTTCTTATCAGTGCAAATGAGGAATTGATAAACTAGTGTGGTTTTACCTGGTAGTTCTCTCTTTACCTTATCTATAAATCAGCTTGTGGAGGGCTGGAAACCAGACCTTACCTTCCCCCTCAAGAGGAATGCTCTCAGTACTAATTTCAAAGCTAAACACCTAATTATGATTTATCAGGAGTTTTACTACAAACTAAGCAAACACTGAATTGTTAGTAAACAGAGCTCATATTTAGATCACTGCAAGAGCTATGTTCAGTCTACTTCAAAGGAGTTTTAAAAAGTGTCTCCGTGACTTGCACAGGATTTGGATCTGGTTTATTGTGCATGGGTTTTAAATATAAATGATGCATTTTTAAGACAGTGAATTGTAATATTAGCATGCAGATATACAATAACAGAAACAAGGCTGGGAGGTGCCTTGGGATGTTCTCCTCACTTGTCCTTGGAAAGGATCACCAGTGCAAATCTTGATTTCTGTTTACCTACAGAGTTCTGAAAGTCCTCCAATGATCAAGAGCACTCTATTGCAAGGCCTCACAGTTAGAGCAGTCTAGCTGAAGTCCAGTACTGGACTCATTAGCCATGGCTGTGGAAAACAAACTGTGCCCTTCATGTGAGGCTTTCTACATATTTGCAAATTTTTAATGGACTTTTTGTGGGAACAAACAACACTGGTACTTCAGTCTTTCAACACAAGTCACATTTCAGAGATGCCAAACTGATTTTTCTCCTCTCCATTTTACCCTGAATTTCTGTGCTCAACCTGGAGCCAGAGGAGGCTTTATCAGTGCTGAAACCTTATTCAGTTTAAAGATCAGGTATCCTTATGGTTTTGCATTTAAAACAGTATTCTTTCCTTGATATCCACCTTTTTGCTGGTTGCCAGTTGGATTAAAATTATCTAGATAGTGAATATGCAAATGAGATTCAAAGGTGAATAAATAGTAGTTGGAAAACCTCACTGAAATGAAATCCCATTCTGTGGTGGATGATCCAACACCTGTCACACAGCTCATTGTAACTATCACACAGGACCTGGGACTCCACTCCTGGGACTCCACTCCACTGGCCACTGCAAAGACCAAGCAAGTATTGCTCTCTCAGAGTATTTGCCTTTACCACCTCTGTTTGCATTGCATTTCCCACAGGGATAAAAGAAACCCGTTTGAACTCGTATTAGTACATAAAGACTGAAGCGCAGTAACAGCTTAGTCATGGGCCTGAAGGAAGAGCTTGGGTTTGGCTGGACTTCCAGACTTTTGGGAATGTAATGTCAAGCAGTGTGCTAGACAGGAAAGGGGCACAGACACACTTTACTAGGTAATTTCTGTTTTCTTTTTCACGATCCAACTGTTCTTCCTTTGGTAGGCTAGGGTTCAGAATCTTCTTTTCTAGCACACAGTTTATTAAAATACTGGACATAAATGCCACATACCAGAGACACAGCTTTAAAACAAGAACTTTGGGAACATGCACCTAAAACAGGGCTCTTCAGATCCCCTCTACTCACGTACAGCTGTCTGAGTTATTTGCCTCTGATAAATGGTTTGAATCCATGACATGCACAGCTTATTGAGAATTTCCAAAACAGTGCACAATGGATATTCTTTGATCTTTCAGGCTCTTGAACAGCTTACATTTTCAGAGGTAAGATGGATGTGACCAATTTATAGCCCACTATACTTTGGTTACAAGATTTCTGCAGGTCTTCATAATAAAAGTAGAAATTATCTGAAAGAATATATGCAGCTAATCTCAGAAATGCTGAGAAAACTTGGCAGAGCTAAGTTCAAGCTATGAGAACAAAAAATAACAGCCTGCAAGAAATCTTGTAGTATATTTAATATCATGGAGTTCTCAAAGTGGCTCCATGTGACAAAAAAAAATTTAAAATTCTTAGCCAAGTCTAAATCATCTACAATAGTTTAATACAGGTTCTCAATGAAAAAACGGGAATAAATTAAATTAGCATGTTGTGTATAAAGAGGACTCTTCAGAGCCTCACATTCATCCAGTATCTTGTAATGTGGAATTTTAGTATGTGCTTAAGTATTTGCAGAATGAACACCTAAAAGCTACAATTTCTTACAGAACTATAGGTAGGTGAAGAAATGTGCACTGTACAAAATGGAGTATGAACCTAAATGTATTTCAAAGCTAGAGAATGAAGGGGCTAGACATAAAACTTTTTTTCTGGAATGCCACATATAGTTTGAAAACAATTACATATAGCAGAGATTTAATACCTTTTTCCTCCTTGTAATACAGGCTAAAAGGTTCTCTCTCAGCACTGATCTTACACCAGTGCTATTGCACCAGATGTAGCTTTAGCTGTTGATTTCTTTTATTATGTGTCCCATATTTTCATCTTTACCTCAGCAAGAAGAATACTACTTTTTTTGATTCAAATACTGCTTTATTTATTCAGGGATACTTCAGTAACTCAATAGGCTGACAGAAGTGGAGCATAAACAGGACAGGCCTGTACAGTACCAGATTAAATGCCACCAAGTATACCCTCATCAAAAACTGTGGTGGAACCTGAAAAATTCAGCCCATACAGGGTGTCAGATTCCTCCAAGAACAGGGAGATTAACCTCTCATTCTGTAACTGAGTAACAATAATGATATTTCACTCAGTTCAATAGAGAAAAGACACATTTATTTGGAGTCTGTTGCTCAATATCCAAAAACCTACTATAAAATGTAAAACACAATTGTCAAAAACATTTTCAGAGTGAATGTTAGGGTTTTCTAAGGTCTGTGATCTCCTTTAATTCCAGAGCTCTTTGAAATCTCACCTTTATTTTAAAAGGAAGATAAATTCTAAGAAGTTTGTGTTTGCTTTTAAAAAAATTAAGATGTCTGAGCTAAAACCCAGGAAGTTATTTTTTCCAGCTTTGTAGAGATGCTGGTTTGTTCCTCATTGCCATCTTAGCCTTTGGTACCCAGAGAAATCACAGCTGTGAATTCCTTGAATGTTATGCTCCTTTGAGATCCTTGCACAACCATAAGGCACAAGACCAATCAGATGAATGTTTCAGGCATGAGAGCTGCTCGCATCTTGCAGCCAAATAGCTGCCTGCTGAGGCAGCTCTGCTGCCAGAGATCCACTGCATCTCACCACAGGGAGGGACAGCTTCAGGGCAGCGTGATCTGGCAGGCCGAGCTATGGACTGCGAAGAAAGGACTAAACTCAGCTTGACACTGATTTCTTCCACATCCTGCATGAAACCACAAAAGCAAATCTATGCAAAGTCAAGCAGCCACAGCAATTACCTACTGCTCCCATTGACTTGAATTTGTGTTCTCAAGGCACTTCAGTATTAGAGGATCTGCTTCAAAGATCACTGTTGGCAGTGGAATGACTCCCACTGTTGGCCACATTACTATGGACCATGCCATGCATTTCAGCCACAGATTTAAACACGCAGTGCAAAAAGAGACTAATAGTTTCCCATTACATAAATGTCTGCAGCAGTATGTCTGTACTTCTGAGAGCATGCACATGGCATTTTCCTCTGTAAGAAAAACGTAAAATTGGGAAACACACTGTGCAACATTCCTTTGTCTCCCAGAAACTGGGATAAATAGTGACAGTGCATGGGTATTTGACTGCAGAACAGTGGTATTTGCCCATTTTATCTCCCCACCACATCACCATGAGGTAAGGGTTCCTTGCCTGTGCAGAAGTTTACAGGAATTGTCAGACAGGTTTTTTCAATGAGCTTGACACTGGCACAGTGCTCAAATACAGTTAGGACAGAGAAACCAGTAGATGGAACTGGTGCTTGGCAGAAACACCAGGTAGAGCAGTTCGAAAATTCTGAATACTATACTTTTTGCATATTAAACTTATATGATAGGTCTAAGTTTAGGTTGATGACATCATAGAAGAGTAGTCATGTCAATAACATTCTTACAATTTAAAGGAGCAAGATTAATTTTAATAGGTCACAATTGCTACAAAGGAACTCACTGTTTATATTTTACAGTATTTAAAAATAAAGATATAGTGATAATGGGTAAAAAGAGACAATGTAACTTTTTCTAAAAGGTCTTCTAATAAGTTCTACACCTGCTATATTAAAAAAAAATCATAAAGTATCATATATCTTTAACATTACTGGTCCAGAACTCATTGGTTTTTGTCCTAGTAAGGGAAAAAAACCCCTATGGTCACCAGGCTTAGTACAGTACCTTTGGGTATACAAATAAGTAAACAACAGTATACATATGGATATATTTATATATCATGCAATCAACCACTAGTAAACCAGATAGGAAAAGTACTCTCATTCCTTACCTTCCTTGCTATTTTAAGAGAAAGATCTTGTTTATTTTTATGGCACTGTCAATGATAATTTAAGAGCAGTGCTATATTAAGAACACTGCTTTTAACCTTTATTCTCTACATATTTTTCAATTCATTCAAATCAATGAGAATTCTGTATGTGCAAGAACATCAGAGAGGTATTATGAGTAAGATGTTATTGTCTAAGCCACTGAAACTCACAAATTACTTTTGGAAAAAATGCTGTAAAAATGATACTAAAGATAAGTGCTGGGTTTTTAATAGACATAATTATTGCAACAAACAGCTTTTTGCAAATGTAGGCAAATTGGAAATGATGAATTGCAATCATAACATTGCTCTTATTTCTGGTAGTTTCTTAAACAGAAAACACTTTCTATCACTATGTATGACACAAGCTACATGGTAAAATAATAGAAGTCTGCTAAATTCCATTTCAATTTTCAAACAGATAGTTGTGGACACAATATTAGACAAATTGCAGATACCTAAGGTACTTAAACACAAAGCTGGCAAATTTTGTTTGTAATTCTTTAACTTCTTGGAACATGATCATCGCTTAAGATATAAATCTGAGCTGCATTTTCATCAACTTTTACAATAGAAAAAAAATCTTTTCAGTGGTTGTAACAGGCAGAAGAATTAAGGGAGGGTATGAAGTCCTAAAGTTGTTACACGATTTCTTTGCTATGCAGGGAAAAAACCCCCCATAAACACCCCATTTCAAAATGTGTTTCTTATTAGGCAGTTTCATAAAAACAAAAGAAAAATACTGTATGACTTACTGATATGCATTTTGTCCAGATCAGATAAGTTTATCTCTTTTCTCTATCCAGGTTAAAGTACTTTAAAACAGACAGCTACAGCCCTTTTTTTTTTTGGTAGGATTTGCTAAACAACTTTTATTTTTGACAGCACTAGCAAAACTAAGCATCAAAACCTAAGATATTAAGCAGTGCATATAATGTTCAAATTAAGAAATCAGTTATTGACAAAAGCAGTGGTGACAAATGGGGACTTTATGACAAAAGCCTGATCCTGCCATTGGTGCTCCTTTCTTGGTCACAATGTTTCAAGGTTTTGAACATAACTGGAGTACACAGGGTCATCCTCTTTAGAACTGTCCTCAAACTCAGATAACATAAGGGAAGTGTGCATGTTTCTGTGAATGCTTAACTCTGCTTTTTCTCTAGAAAGCACTTGCTGATTAAACCATAAAGCACTAGCCTGTTTTAGGAAATCTCCAGTTAAGCAGAATCAATTTCATATCACCTGTCCCTTAAGTAACATAAACAGAAACATGCACACAGCCTTCAGCAGAAGGCACTGACGAGCTCTGCTCTGGGATGCCACATGTATTTGTAGTTGTGCACGTGCAAGGAGATGAAAAGCACAAGAGGACAGCCAAGAGAAGGACAGGGGAATAGAGGGTCTGTACACTTTTTGGGAAGAAACTGAGAAAACCTGGCTTGGTTAGTCCTACAGAATGAATGCTGAGAGGATATGATGGAATGCTGAGAGAGGATATGATTGCAGTCTATTAATACATCCTGAGATAAACACCAGGGCTATTTCAGTGGAGGACAATGTTGGCAGAAGAACAAATGACTCTAAAGTGGCCATGAGTTACACTCATCCTAGAAATTGGAAAATTTCTTAGGAGAGGACTGAGGTTCTAGAGCAGCTTCCTACAACAGCAGTAGCCAGGGAAAAATACTGAAATGCTTCCCAAGCAAAACCTCAGTTTTCAGAAGGGGCTGTTGTGATATGGCTGCCTGTAACCATAGCCTGCATGTGGTGAGAGAGCAGATGTTTCCCTGTCCTGTGTTCCTTTACTCATTCCTCCCAAACTCACAGGATAGTCACAGAGTATGCCAGTAGGAAGTCTTTCCACTTCCTGGTTCACAGAGAATTGAAGACTTTACAAATGAAATCTTAAAAAAAATTATACAGGATGTGCAATTTAAGAGAATTAATATTCCTACACAATCCTTAATTGTTCAGTTCTCCTGGATTTCTTTGTGTTTGTCTTCAATTTTCACTAACATGTTTAATCCCTAGTGCCTCAAACCATAAAAATACCTATGAAATAAATAATGCATTTCTGCTCCAACACTGACAAATTCACTTGGAATCATCTGTGTGAGCTGCAGCTTGCACATACTGATTGCCAAGAGACCTGTTGCATTAATTTGGTTTCTCACACAGTATGGCAAAGCACAGCCATCCACCCCAGCCCAGCAGTTTCTCACTCTGCCACATATTTACTGGTTGGAGTTTCAATCCTCTTGTTAAGTAATGTATGCTAGTATGTGGTTCTATCTTTACATTCTTCTGTACCATGATAAATTAAGTAGATTAAACACTGAAGTACATAAACTACTTTTGATCTCCTAGCAAAGAAAATTTCATACTTTTTCCTGAAGAAAATTCCTACTCAACCTAAGAATAAAATAAGAACAAGTAAAAATATTTTCAAGTGCCACACTGAAGACCGCAAACATACTTTAATTCCAGAACTTTCATTAGAATTCATCATCTTTAATGAAAGATACACAGTGAAAGTGATAATTGTAGTCTATGCATAACAGCAAGAGGAATACACCCAAAGCTCATCTGATGTTAGACTTGATTTCATGCTGACCTTCCTCTGCTGGCAGATGTTTTTCTGCCTGTATTTTGGTTTATAAATCTCTGACATCTTCAATAGCAAATTAACTGTAGCTAATTTTATGAAGATTAATTCTGCTGAAAGTCACACAATAAGAGGCTAGGAGGTTAAAGTCATAATGAAGTGGATGCTGGTAATGTCCACATCTGTGTTTTTAGAGTATTGGCAGGATTTTAATTTCCTTGGGACTTTACATAGGATGTTGTTGAAACCGTGAAGGTTTAAGCCAGCAACACAACTGCATCCAGCTGAAACTTGAGAAAATAAAGAAACCTGGTACACTGTGATTGGAAGCCTCAGGAAAAAAAAATAAAAATCGTAGATTGGCGAGTGGTTTCAGTGCACACTGGTTTATACCTCTTCTTGAAGGAAATAAATATTTCCACCTTTGCCACTAGGTTCTAGAAGTCAAAGTTCTAGGAGTCAAAGACCATTGTATTTTGTGAAGTACAGCAAACCTCTTCTCTATAGGACAGAAAAGATTTTTACACCTGAAATACCTGGAGCCTGTGTTACTGCAACACTGATTCAAAGTTCTCTTTGAATATAACAGTTTCTTCTCATTTAGCATATATAACTTGTTATATTAAGCACCATTGCCAAACTGACTACACAGACTGCAGCCGATAGAAAATTACAGAGTAGCCATTTCTAAAGTTACCAAAATCTATCTACTTAGCCCTGTGCCTAGATTAATGTCTTCTGTAATACTTCCAAGGCAAATGAAATAGTGTACTTTGTCCACTGGCATTGTGATAAAGAATAAATGAAAAGAACGTGTGGCTAGCTTGGCACTTTGTCAAGATAATTCTTCAGTGTTACTCTTAAGTATTTCAGTCAAATTCTGTGTTGCTAAATCAAGGAATGAAGGAAATTTTGATGCAGATTTTTTCAGAATATTGTACATTACTTACCTGGGGGCAGTCTTTGATGTAGTGTCCCTTGTTAAAGCAGAGATGGCACAGGTAGTTAGGAGGTGGCCTCTTACTGGGTTTTCTGGCTTCTGAAGAAAGGGATAGGTCAGAGAAATGCTCGGTGAGGGAGCTTAACCCATCCACAATGTTATTAAGCGAGCCATAAGGTGATGCACTCTTGTAGAGACTGCTGCTCAGAGCCTGCAAAAGAAAACAAAAAAGTCACATGCAACACAGTACTGTATTAAGGATTGTTCTGGGGGTTAGGGTTAGGGGTTAGGGTTAGGGTTAACTGTTCTGGATAGGGGATAGATAAAACTAGCAGGAAATAAGTAATTTTTTCTTAGGAATACGACTGCATATTTGAGGGGAGCAATATATGGGGCATTAATAAAGAGGTTTCATGATGGCAGTGCAATGGAGCTGTTCCCACTGTTGAGGAAGATATTGAGCTTGCCACAGCTCTCTTAGTCCAACCTTTCCACTAAGCAATGATTGCTTTGTTGTGTTTGACCATAATGCATTCACAGTGCAGTTAGATTATGCAGGCAAAAAGCTGAAAGAACAACTCACAAAACAGAACCTTTTGTGTCCTAAACTACTTACGCAAAGAATACTGAAGTCAGGGAAAGGAAAAGAACGCCAAGAAAAATGCAAAGTAACTTCCAATTTCCAATCTGGTTAATCAAACAGTCAACACAGAGTCCCATGCTCAAATAATAACAAGAAGCATCGAGATCTACATCTGGTTTGGATTTTCTAAGGGGGAACCTGCTGTGATTTAAACATTTCCTGATAAACAGTAAATACTTAGGTTTTGTACTTCATCTCAATAGGATCTTCACTCTCTCAATCTTCAAATCAAAATCAGAAGCTCCTAATTTGCTATTCAGTAGTTTTAGAACAGCAGGAAAGCCATCAACACCTAAATAGGTATTCTCCCTAATGGAGATAACAAGGATTAACTCAATTTAACTGCTTAAGTTTCAAAAGAAACTGCATAGTGGAGTTCAAAAAGAAAATTAAAACTATTTTAAAAATTAACATCATAATGATTCACTATAGAAGTAGGACCAACTACTGAGTGTCCTTCCCATTCTCACATGGATGGGACACATTTCACATGCTGTTTCCACCTTAGGTCTGCAATGCTATGCTCATGTAATTCTCCTGGCATCAAGCATTATTGCTGCCTTATGGGAAAGTGAGGTAAGAAAAGGTCCAATCTGTGTTTCTGTGCTTTAATTCTACTGAATTCAAATATTTCAATATATGTTATATATATTTTGAAGACATGCACTAAATTGGTTTAGAGTTTGTGAAATAAATCTGAAATTGAAATTAAATTAATTTCAGAAGTCTCAAACATTCAGGGTGCCTGCACTGTGAGTGTTTTCTGGGTGACAGTTGCATACCAAAAAAATCATATGAAAGCTCTAGGCACAAGTACCTGGGTGAGAGACGCAACTATCCCTGAATTCCATCCCACCACAGATGGTGTACACTGTACAGAAAATTCAGCCTAATAATCTGCTTCCCCACTTGCACAATAGTCAAACACAACACACTGAACTCCACTGACTCCTCTGGCAAAGCTGAAACTGGTGCACAGCAGCAGGATCAATTCAAAGGGCCCCAGAGTGGAATCTGATCTCACATGGGACTTCACATATATCCTGGGACTAAAACATCCTGTGTAGCATAGTTCTGTGCTGTGCAAGATGATGTGGCTGAGAGGAGAATTAGCCACTTGGTTTCAGGGGTTAAAGCCACAGATTTTAAAAGGAAGAAGTATTTCAAAAATGAATAAAAAGATTTTAGTTGCTTTAGCCATCAAGCAACCAAAGCTACCTCCAATGGTCACTGGAATTTATTTCTAGGATTTATTGGACGCTATTGGAATGAGAAATTCTTGGCATGAAATTTTGAAAAGGAAGGGGAAGTGCTGTGGATGCCAAAATGGTATTAATTAAGGGTCTTCAAAAAGTTCTTGTTTCCCTAGGAGCCACTTTCTCTTATATACGCTTGGAAAAATATAAAATCCTTCATTTTAAGAGATCCTCTTGCCAAGAGATTCTTAAAGTACTTCACCTGCACTACACCCATTAGTAACTTTGCAAATTCCTTATTACCTGATTTTAGAGAAGGGTGAAAGCATGGACACAGAATGTGTGAAGTCGCAAATTCTTTATCTATTGCCAAAATCTGGAATATCTGGAATATAGAATAACTCCTGCCCATCAGGAGGTTGCTATTTTTGCCCCCAGGGCTAACTCAGTGCAAAACTCAGCCCAAAACATATCTGCTGCCTACAGTGGGCTTTGAATTGGACATATGGCATGCAGTGATGACTGTTTTCTTTCCTACACATCCTTTACACTAAGCTATTGCCCTCATTAAAAGGGAGCAATTTGGAACCACACCTGGGTATTGTGTAACTCACTCCTCCACCAACTCTTCCTGGCACGTTTCAGGTCAATACTGAAAAACAAGGTAGCTCGCTCTGGCAGCAAATCTTCACAAACTTTTGTTTCAAATGTGGCAGCCAGAAGCTGTGTCAGAGGCTAGGATCCCATTAGTGGCTGCACTGCCACTAAATCATACCCTTGGCAGCCACCAATGGTTCTGCGGCCAAAGAGTGGCACAGGGCTCTAAAAGTGGCCACCTGGTTCAGCTGGCAGGGCACTTGTGCAATGCATGCCACAGCTGGACACAGCAAAACATTCAGTCCACACACGGCACTGTGAAACACGTCCCCATAATCATCTTGAGGGCCAGTGGTAAAAAAGGAAGAAACAAATATATCAGAACATGACAGTAAAGGAGAAGATGGACATTGTTGATGTCACTGGTAACATTGTTGATGTCACTGGTACTTTAAAGAACAATGCATTCCTCTGGAAAATGCCTAGATGATCCCAAGCTGCAGCCCATCCCTCTGGTTATAGTCAGGCAAACCGATTCAGCAGTTCCTGTCAATCTGACCTGGAAAATGGTCCTAAAGCTCTTTGACTCCAAGTCAATGTGAAAAACACATCAATCTGGCACTTGAAAGTTGCTATAAAGAGCACCAGCACAAATGGTGCTACATCCTGTTTCTAGCTCTGGAAATCTCTAGTTCTTCAGAAAGAGATGTGGAAATAAGCCATTCCCAAAAGCCAAGTTATGTAATAAGGGTGGTAATGGGAAAGTTCATCCTGGCCCCTGGAATCAAATAGTGAAAGCTTAGGGCTTGTAATGAATGTGATGAAATGGTGATTGACTCCATTTTGTCATTGTAAAAGACAAGGGGTGAATGAGTATTGCTGAGATACATAAAACAGTTTTGGTTTGTTTGGGTTTATTTCTTTCTGGGGCACTCAATAGAGCAGAACAGCAATTCAGCCCTTACTAAATGTTTGCACTGCTGCAAAGAGGACTTTTAAGGAAGGGTTTGAATAAAAACTTTGAATTAGCTTCACACCAAAAGGGGATGTCCAGAGGGGTGATTAGAGTGCCAGGGAGAGTGTTGATGGCCTCAGACAAAAAATAGAGAGGAAGAAAAGAAATGCATTTTGACTCAATCTGGTCTCAAGTGCATTAGTACTCATCTGGGAGGTGGCAGGGAGACTGCTCCTGTCATGAACTGCACCAAAAGCAATGACTGCTCTGCGCTCACAATGCAACACTAGCAAAGCCAACCTGTTTCTTTAAATGGTAGACAATACAACCTCTCAAATAGTCTCATTTTGAGCTAGAACAGGAGAGAAAGGATTTGGCAGTGAAAGGGTTAGTGCTCTCTGGGAGCCAAAAGACCACACTGCATGTCCTAATTACAAGGCTCATCAGCCCAGCTGCAATGAATTCAGGATTTCCTTATCTTGCCTTACTGGGGGGATGGGGAACCTGGTGATAAAAACTGCCTTGGTGGAAAGCTCGAGCTGATAAGGTAAGATTAACTGTTTGTTTGTTTGTTTTCTTCCTTCCTATGAAACTTATTGATTTAATTGAATGTGAACCGAACTGAAAACCTTGTATTGTATTTTCCAAAGGTAACCTCTCTGCTGGGTAGATCTTTAAACTGTATCTGTTGGTGGTGTTGGAAAGCAAAGTTCCCTTCGTTATTTGTTTGCTCAGTGTTTCCAGTTAAAGGGCACGTAGTCTGTAAGGTTGCAGTGTGGTCCTTTGTGAAAGAGGCAGCTATTGTCTCCCATAGCTTCCTCACTCTGATTTCCAGTTGGGTAACATATGTGAGTGACTCAAGAGTCCCAGTATCTAATTCACCTCTAAGGTATTCCTAGTTACATGAATGATTGGCTAATGCTCTTGATTCCCTTGGCTGGGTCCCTGCCTTCAGAAACATCTTTTGGGATTGATGTGTCAAGAGGTAGAAAAAGAAACCCCAAAACACTGGATTTATCTCTTCAGTTTCTTTTTTAGCAATGATATAATGTTGAGAAGAAAGACAACTGTTGTGAATAGGCAATGAAATGTTGAAGCAAACAAGAGGCAAGTCTTACTTCCCAAATTTCCCTTTGGTATGTATAGCTACTGCTTTACCTACAAAGGTATGTTTTAACAGGGACCAGAAAGCACAGAGAGCACAAGAGCCTCTCAATTTTGATATGCATGTCTGAGCATCTACCAGACCAGCTGTTATTAATAAGCAATGGCAACTTGTTTTTGTGGGAATGGTATCTTCTTATTAGGCATCGACTGGAAAAGTAGAGGCATATCAGTTTTTGCCCCAAGTTCAGTTTGTGGTTGCTGGACCCTTAAGGCAGTGATAAAGATGAACCCATCCACCAGCTAGAGTGACTTGTGCTGGTCGATGGGGGCTGTACCTGGCCAGTGCATCTGTTTGATGCTCTAGAAGTAAGCATGATTTGTGCTAATGGTTCTCTCCACATCTGTAGTAATTGCACATACTGAAATGAGGTCCTCTAGCACTTCAATGTTCCTACAACCTAATTCAGTCATTAATGCTTCCACACATTGAAATAGTCTATAATTAAAAAGCGATGGGCAGAGAATTTTTGATGACTTATTTTTGCATTAGTCTGCTGCTGACCTAATAAAGCAAACAAAAATAAAGCGGCCTTAATGGACAGAGTTAAGTTTAAGTCAACAGACACCATGGCTGTTTGAAGTTTTTGGGAAAAGGGAGTTGGATTGCCCTGTCATTGGTATGGAAAAAGTAAGGTTTTCATACCCTCTAAATTGTAAATATTTTCCAGTCTGTATGACAGTAACTAGAATGGCCATGCTAATCATTAGCCCTGCACTAAAATATCAAAAGGTGCTAAAGTGATCAGCTTGAATTTCTACAAAGATAAGAACTGAGTGGTCCCCATGCTGTATCATGAATAAAACAGTGGGATAGACAAGTCATTGCCCTCACTCAGTTGCTACTTTCACATTGGAGGAGATGGAAATCTGAGCTACCCAAACAGTATTTCAGTGGCTTATATGTGTAATATGCAAAACTTAACCCAAAGGCCTATAGCTCTCTTATTTGCTAGTGTCCTAAGGCTTGCTTTTGACGTGGGCTTTATCCACAGGGCCATGCAATATGTGTGAAAGCACAACAGCTCACCAGAAGGCAACCATGTTTGGAGAAGGGCACATAAAATCTGTGGCTTCTCTGTGCTTCAGCTCTTCTCAAGTGGTTAAAACAGTTCCCTGTTTTTGTCCCCAAAGAAAACATCCAATGCAGAATCACAGAATAGAATGATGGAATTGTTTAGATTGGAAAAGACATTTAAGATCATCATCAATGTTTATGGCCAACCTCAAAGCCTTCTGAAAACAGAGGGATTAAGTGAAAATACTGTAATAAATTTAGTTGTATTAATTTAAGCCAGAAGAAATAGTGAAGTTTAATTACCAAGGCTGAACTGGAAAACCTCAAAAACTGCTCCTGTATGGCCTTTGTCTGCTTTAGCTCCTCTGATAAATTGGATACTTTTACAAAAAAACAGCTTCAGAGTTTACTCAGCAACATTTTATCATTGGAAAAACTGAAAGCCAAGCCCATCACTCAGTGAAGAAAATGTTTGCCTGGTGCATGACAAAAAAAGACTCAGGTTTCTGTTTCTTTCTGAAGTCAACTTTTAAATCAGCTGTCAAAAAAATCTGGTCTTTGGCCTGACTTTTAGTAAAATCTGAACCACTCAAGTTCTCATATAAAACCACAGAAAAATGCAGATTAACCAAGTAAACCTTAATGCATTCCTGGCTAGTTAGACTAGCCAAGTATACCTTAATTCATCCTTCTTCTGTGGGGGTTTTAGACAAATACATGTTTATGTTAAACTGCTAATGCTAATGTCTACTTCTAAATATTTTCAGAGAGGCACTAGGCCTTTCCTTCTGCAGAAACAGGATCTTAAGGAGACAGCTACAAATGCAGTATGACCTGCCAGTGGTTGTGAAGTGAGTCACTGAAGGGCGATGAATCTTTAATCCAGCATATAGATCTCTCTAATCTAGTTATTCCAAATCTGACAGCTCAGCTGGCTGTGGCTTCTCAGGTTGTAGTTGCTGAGACTCTGCAGAACAGCACTTGGGTGCAACACACTCCTCTGTGCATGGCTGGTGTGTACCTTCTATCACAGCAAGGCTGGAGAGCAACACAAGCCACCACCTTGCCTTGCTTTAGATCTGCCAGTCTTCAACACTTGCATCCAAAGCTTTCAATGAGTTTCTCAGATCTTAAAAAAGTCCTGCTCCCTATGGTGCTGCGTGCTGACAGTTTGGGAATTGCTCAGTCACCATCTCCAAGCTTGCTGGAGCTCAGGTAGGCCTTTTGGCTTCCTGCTAGTAGTGTAATTCTCCTTCTTTCAGCCTCAGAGAAGGCTTTGCTGTGGATATCAGCAAGGACACCCATTTTGCTCAATGTACAGGCACCTCACACAAGGCCTTTAAAGGCAGATGTGGGAGAGGACAGATTTGCTCTCATCAGAGGCATGCAGTCTTGAAGGAACTTTCTACATCTTGCACCAAGTTCTGCAGGGTTCCTTTTCATCTGCTAAATGCCTAACAACTGCCCACTTACGTTGAAGAGAAGCTCTAACACATGAGCACTATATTAGGGACAACGGAGACCATTCACGTTGAAATTACTTTAACACATCCCCCAGGAGCCCTGGATTCCCAGGCTGTCCCCTGCCTGCCTGCAGCTGGGTCTCCCCAGGCCAGCAACCTCCCTGACCTTTGGGGAGAGGCCACAGGGAGGGCCCCTGCCAGGCCCCAGAAACGAGTCCTTTTGGTCCAGACAGGGTTCTCTGGTGAGGATGAGGTTATGAAGGCTGTGTAGCATGAAGCGAGGGGAGAAACGGATGGACGTGTTTTGATCCCTGCACTTTCTGTTAACATCTCTGCTTCCTGCAGGAAATCTTGTCTCAATCTGACCTGCAGTCTGAAAAACAAGAGTCGAGTTTCCTCTCATTTGGTAGGTCTTTTGACACTCCAAATGCAAGAAAAATAACACCCGGAAATAGAAATGTGCCTGTTCGAGGCACACTTAGGAAAGCATTTACCTCCTGCGCAGCTCTTGCGTGATGAAAGGTTTTGCTGAGAAATGTCCATTTTGGGTTAAATAGAACTCTAAGCCTGAGACAGTTTTGTTTATATCATTTACATTCAGTAATGCCTTCTTGGCACAGAAACTTCTGCGATGGCTGCCAAAGTTTAAAAGAGGCAGAGCTAAGGTCGCTGTCAGAGGTAGAAACAATACATCATCTGCCCAGAACGGGCCCCTTGCAATGCGCTGAGGGCCTCAGTTCCTGCACTCACGGGAAGACAAAAACTTTTATTAAATTGAATATAGTGAGGAAAATAAATTATTTCTATGTACTAAATGACAGGCTGGAATTTCATTTTGTGACTCCAGCTTTTAGATAGTTTTATCTATGTTTAAAGCCACCCTCTTAATCAACAGTGATACAGCACAGCTTGAAGTGTTATATCGGCAAGCAAACCTAAAACATCACAATCTGCTTCAGATAAATTATAAAATAACAACTGAGAAATCTGGTTTCAGAGTAGATTTGAGTCTTTTTTTTTTTCTTCCCATGCTGTGACTGTTAGAGGAATGAATCTATTATTCTACTAATTTCAGTTGCAATGTATGTTGAAGAAAGATGGTTATATAAGAACACCTCTGTATTTCAAAGATCACTGATGATCAAACCCTCTTAAAAATCCGTCCTAGTCCTCTATTTTCAGGATGCAATGACTGTACAATAGACCCTTTGCTTTCCTTTCAACCACAAGTATCCACAGCCCTAATGACTACTTAAAATAGTTGCCTAGCAGGGTCCCTTAGTGTGAAGAAATATAGGCTGCAACTCCCCTGAAAAAATCACTGAGATACCTGGAACTCCTTGAAGCAAGAGAATCTAAGAGAGAAAGCTGATCCCCTTGAAGTGTTTGCTTAGTTGGCAGTTAGCTGGATGAGATGTAAATACAGATTTCCAGGTACCCACAATCCTTCTATGTAGGGTATTGCACTTGTGTTCATTGAAAAGAGACAGCAAATCCTACCACATGCAGGGAGTAGGCGTGGGTGGCCAGTTAATATAGCAGTAATTTATCTCTACTTTGCATATGAGCTCAAGTCCTGGATCACGAGGGCATTTGATAATCTTCAAACTAAATTTGTTGAAACACAAAATGTGTTTATTAAGAAGCAGGTTTGGAAGACCAGGCAGCAGTCGAAAGAGCTAAGAAAAAGGGTCCATGTGAGGCTCCTTAAAACTCCTCTTAGTCAAAGTATTGGACTTGTAACAATTTGCTTACACAAAAACATATGACAGAAAGTAAGGGGCTAGCTAGGCTTGTGATATGTTTAAAACTTAAAACCCACCAAAACTCCACACAGCTGTACTGGCCTGACTAGACAATGCGGGACATGGAGAAAGCCCAGGACTTGTAAACCTGCATTTATTCTGCTTCCTTCAAGTGAATCTGTCTATAATTTTGGATTCTACTTTTAGTAGATCACAAATTGTTTGCTATGGTTCTGAGAGTAAGAACCAACCTGCAGGAAAAGTTGTGATCCAAGTTTTCACACTTATGAAATACTGTCTGTCTGAATTATGTCAGCATTACTGTAAGATTTGAATAGCTTTGTAAAACTTAGTTAGTTGCTTTGATCTATTATAATTACTCTGGAACCCACACAGAACCTAAGTAAACCGTGAGGAAAAGACTTACATTCTCTCCATTTAATTTAATCATTTCATTGTGGCTTTCTAAAAGAGGAAGGGCAATTTCAGAGGGTAGCAAAATGGACATCAGGCTGTTGGTAATTATTCTGGAGAGAGGGACAGGTATTGATTGTGACATTCCATTTTCTGAATAGATTAAGAAAAGGTGATGATACCCAGTATCATTTTTTGGTAGCATTAGTATGTAGGCGTCTAAGTTGGGTAACAGGGTACAGTTGCTTTTGTTTCTATGCAAATACATATTATCAGAATCCTTGGCTTTGTTACATCTGTGCCTGCACCTTTTGGCAACTGCACTGTGTCATTATTTTTCACGCTTCTTAAAGCAGCATGGAAAAGATTCTCTGGTCTTAGATTTGAATTAAATCGTGTTTCAAAGTCCTTTTATGGTGCACTCAAACTCTGATACAGAAAACTTTCCTTGGCATTAATCCTCACCTAGCATCTGTCAGTAAAATGAACCTTTTCTTCTAGTTGTCAATTACCAAAGTAACAGGACCTTCCCTACAAGTTATCTATCTTGTAGAAGTACACAAAATCCTCCAAACAAACCAACAAAACCAAAAAGGCCTGGGTGGGAGGGAAGAGGGGGATTGGCTTTGGGATAGAAGCAGTTTAGTACATATCTTGGTTACAATTCCTTCCATAGACTTCATAAATTAATATATTGGTTCAAGTCAGACTCAGTAATCTGATCATTTGTGCAGTTCACTGGAGAAGGATCTTCCTTTTCTCTTCTGAATAACTGAGTCTGTGTCTGCAGAGCAAAAGAGGAGTGGATGAAAAATCATTACCCAACACACAGTTACATCACCCCTTTGTTTGGGTGCTTTGGCATGGAAGACACTGTAAACGCATAAAATAAGTGTAAATGAAAGCTCTGTGTATAAAATATAATTGTAACAAGAATTCTACATTCTTTTGCCTCCAATTATAGGTTGGTGTGTTTTTCTTTTCTCTATACTGCCTGACAAGTTTTTCCCAAGATGTGAATGTATTTGTGAGGCAGAAAAAGCATGCCAGTGCTTCTCTCAATGAGGAGTTTGCACAGATACAAAATTCCAAGCGATTTAAAAGAATTGGCAATGATTTTCAGCCAATCAGGAATAATAATTGGTCTATCTTCTATTACTTGATTTTATTTTTCTTTTCAAGCTATCAAAAAGAAATCATAAGTAAAGCAGAAAGCACATATTCTTCTTCTTGAAGACTTGATTTACTTTCAGCAATTAACATTTTAGTTCTTGGCAGCTTTCCAAGCATGGTTCTGATTGTGATGTGAAAGCAAGTAGCTGCAGATTACTATGGTGGATAATACTTTCACTGTAAATAAATTAGAGCCTAGGTGTAAGTCATATTTGAATCAGTTAAAGCTCAAGGTAGGGTAGGAGTGCTGCAGAGCTACAGCAGCATTTGCTGGGGGCAGGGGCAGTTTGTGGGTAAGGATGCAACACAAGAGACTCTGACTGTTGGTGTAAATTCAACCCATTTTCTTGTTACTTCTGAGAACTTTCTGCTGTTCTTAGCCAGGTAAGGAAGCTCGAGTAAAAGTGACGTAATTATATTTAGAATTCTTTCTTTGCTGAAGATGCACAAATTTGGCTCTTGTGCATTTCTTCCTGCAATCAAATTGCTATTAGGTAAATCAGCCTAAGTGTCAAGAGTAAGAAGAGTATCTGCTACATGCATTACTGCCCACTTACAAAAACACACACAAACAAAACACTTAATCTTGGACAACAGAGAAGCCTAAAGCCATAACTAGGTGATACAAATGAAAGAGTGTAATTTGGATAATAATTTAAGTTTCACGCTTTTTATACAAGATATAGATCTTATTTTCAGACTCCACTTCCTATAGTACATTCACACATGGGGTTTTTATTTCCCTGGCAAATGTGAGTGCTTTCCAAAGACTACAGAAGTAGCAAAACAGGAGGACACAGCTGCAGAGATAAGAACAGGATGCAAAAGAGAATGCTTATAGATACAAACTCCTGAAATTTTGCATTTTAAAACATATATCCAATTGGAATTAGGATATTAGAATAGTTGTTAGCTCAAATACCTGTAACAGGATCTAAGATTTTGAGGCCAGTGTAGAGTGGGCTGTGAAAGCTGCACTTTGAGTGCTGAGGCAGCATCATCAAAAGGGCTGTGGAGCTGGCTGTGTTGGGAGGACAGAGGCTGGTGTTGCCAAGATCTGCAAATACATGTTGTCCTCTGATGAACATAAAAGATTCAGCTCCTTGGAATCTCTTGAGGACTGATGTGAGAATTGACATTTAACTTCCTGAAAAGCAGTTTGGAATTACTTGCCTGGCACTTTAAGTAGCCACAAAATATTATGAGTGTACAATCATCCTGAGGCAGAGAGCACAAGTCCCTGCAACACAGGAATTGTTATGCTAATGCCCTTTCAATAAAATTTGGAGAAGGTTAAGGGCACTCCAATGTTGGTACTTATACAAAGGATAGTGAGAAAAAAAAATAAAATTGGGAAATAAATTGAATAATAATCTTTATTATTAAAGGACACATTCAGGTACTGTAGACTGTGCTACTCTGTCAGTCTGTAGCTGAGAAAGCTTGAAGTCCTCACCTGAGTGCCTAGCACATTATGTACCCTGTGGATCAAAAACATGCTTTGTGTTAGAATAACTAATAATGCTATACAAAATTAAACTTGTTTTGGAGCAAATGGCATTTTCTGCTAACCTGCATCTCTGTTGAGTTTGTCTTCAGACCGTACTGGTTGTGAGCAGCCTCTTCAAAGGCATTTTGTTTTCTCTCTTAAATCTTTTAGTCATGGCTGTTCTCAAAGATACTGCACTTAATTTAGAGGGCCAATGGCCTGATCTGGTATAGCAATCCTTGTATTTTTATGATACTAAGAGAATGGAGATTTTTTTAAAATCTTATAATTATTCTCCAAATTATTTCATCTAGGCCAAATAACAGATCTTCATCAAGTATCAACCCCCCTAATTCTATGAAAGACAGATGGACAACAAGTTTGTCTGATAAAATATAGTTTCTGTAGAACTCCCAATTTTCTTTCTGACATTTTTGTTCTTCCAGTGTTTCATCAGTTTTTGTTGTTAGCTTTTGAATGTCACTGTTTCCTTTGGGAAGTTACCTAATCTACACCATTGCTTCAGACCTGCGTCTGTTTCACAGGGATTTGAACAATTTCCACAGTACTGTAAATTTTTTTTTAACTCCACACGTTTTTCTTTCCAAGCAAGTGTTCCACACTTTACTGCAGCAAACTGAACTAGCTGGTGTGCTCTCATTCCCAGCTCTCATTCCACACTTTACTGCAGCAAACTGAACTAGCTGGTGTGCTCTCATTCCCAGTTTGTTCCCCTCTTGCCCATAAGGACTGGATCCACAAGTCTCCAAGTCGGAAACATGAAAATGGTGATCATTTTCTCATCTAGTATGTGCAGTTATTTGTGCTTAAATAAAATCTGTTTTAGATCCAGAAAGTGGCTGCTATAGAGGTTTCTAGAAGGAATTTCACTCTTGAAAGACATAGAGTAGAGAGAAAAAAGTTTAATTCTTATATTATGATAATTTCTAGTTACTGCTTGCTGTCTCTTCTTGACCAAAGACAGCATTGGCCTAGAAAGATGCCTCCTGTTAGTGTAGAAAAATACCTTATGAGTCTCTTGCCCCCTTACTCCAGGTTTTTCAACTACAATGACAAAGCTACTGATACCTGGCTGTGTCTCAGAGGCATTAAATTTCATGTAACCAGCCTCACAACAAAGCCTCAAATACTTGGCTCTGATGGATGGTGCTATAATGAGGGTGGAGCTCAGTTCAATGGCCAATTTATTGCATCTTAATGGTCTAACATGCTTTTATTTCATATCTAGGACAACAAATGCTGCCATAAAGTTTGGTTTAAAGCAGGTCTGTTTTGCAAAATGAGTCTTGCATACGGAACAAAACGTTCATTGTTGCTTTACTGTTTAAACCTTTATTATTGCTTTTTTTTTCTTGGTACAATGGGCTTTTATGCACCAAACAGCTGTGTTCATCATGTTTATTTAGAAGGCATCCATTGTAGTAGAAAAAGTCTGGAGGACAAAAATCTTGAAGTACAAGACTATTCTGTGGGTGCTGGCACTTTTATTTTTTTCTGCCCTTTGGTCAGTATGCAAGTCACATACACAGGCACTGCCATGCAGACTTGCAAACCCTGCATAATAGCAACTTTTCACAAGTGCTGCCTCTTATTCCAAGTGTTCTTCTCCAGAAATTTTCAATTGCGAGGCAACATACAGGACACACAACTATTTTACACCCTATGATCCTATCATTTCTCAATCTGTTGCTATTTTGGACCCTCATTAGGTCACTTTCCAAATATTGTGTACAGCTATGTGTCAATCATTGTCACAGCTCGGCTCCAGGCTAAGCCAACACAGGACAAAACCATGAAGGGGAAAAAAAATGCCAACCAAAGCAAGCACTGTGTAGAAAACACTCAACAGTTTAACTGTGGAAAGCTATGTGTTGTTCCAAAGATAGCATAAGCCCACTTACTGCAAAAACAGCATACAGTAACTAATGGTCTCCAAAATAATTTTACGCGGTTGAAATATGTAGTGTATACCCAATGGCATCTGCAAATAAACAGATGTTAGAATCTCAAGAATTAAGAGCATGACATTGTCGGAAACTCTTGGGTGACTCCTGCCAAAAAGCAGTCTAGTTTCCAGTTTCTGGAAAGAACAGAGCATCTAATATATTGACAGAACTTCTTTTGACCAACAGTATCTCTAGCACCTTCTAAACCCTTGAAAGAAAGCTGCTGTAGAAGCAGGCAGTGTTAGCCTGGGAAATGAAAGGTTCCCTACTTCCTTCAGGGTATATCCAGCAGGGCAGATGCATTCCCATGCCATAGGAGATAGCTGTGCTCCTTTCCCTCTTTTCAGGTTACCACGTATTAAGACATAGCTCAGGTAAATACTGGAAACATAGAAGTGTCTCCATCAGCCACATAGTCAATACTATCATCACAGGCTGGAAAATGAATGGCAACAAACTAACATGCTTTATCTTTTAAAAATAATAAAATATTTGTATAGAATGAAAAGGCTGATTTCCTGAATGGTGAATGCTCTTGGCTTTCTACAGAGCTGGCATTCTCAGTTGCTGCTGCTCTTCATGTGCCTTGGGAAACTGTAATGAGGTTAAAAAGAGCAGAATAAAGTCACAGCTTGTGGATGATAGGAATCCACACAGAAGGCAACTTTTGGGATCTGAAAACAGCACAGCTGGGGGGAGGTTGCACAGGGAGTGACTGCTTTAGTTGGGGCAGAGACAGGGGCCTGAAGAAGGCCTGGCATAGCAGGGAAATTATTTTCTAGAAGAAAGAAAAAAGGTTAGGGGAAAAAATGGAAAGAACTATGAGCCAAGTGGAAAGGGAGTGTGACAAAAGGATTAGCCCCTACTTGCACAGAGTACAGTAGAAGCCGAAAATGAACTCAGGGAACTGTCAGGAAGAGAAAACTGTTTCTCAGAGACTATTTCAAAGGCTTCCTGAATGCAGATTCCATTTACTTGTTACTTCCTTTTTCTCCCAAAAAATAGAGGACTTGCTGTGAGCAGAATGTATCCCAACTTCAACAAACACAGGCCAGAACAGAGTCCCCCATCTGGAATCCATGCTGGCTGAACTCCTGGAATCTTGCTGCTACCTGGGTACCATAAAGCTTGTAAGCCAAGCAGGAAGGGGCAAAATCTACAATTTGTCATCAACAGGTAGGTAGCTAATAAATTGCACTGCCTGCTAATCTTTTTGGAAAATCAATGTGCTTGTTAGGTCTATATGTTGTTAAACTGCCTATGTCATGTCATGCTTAATAAGACTTAATCAGGTTGAACGGGTTTCAAACTACATACTCTCAAAAATAGTGCCTATTTTGAGACTGGATGTGCTTTGTTAAATTCTTAAAGGATAATGTATTTCTAATTAAAGGAAAATGTGTCAATATAACTCTGTCTCTCAACTGTTAGCAGCTCTATTACGAGAGCAGTAGGGGAATTTGATTTGGTTTTAATTAATAACTCCATAACTTTTCTGACAGAAAGAAGGGTGTATTTTGACTGAGAATACATTTTAAGTGGATGTTTAACATAAAAGGCGCTGGAAGGACTTTGAAATGTCATTCTGTGGGAAGTGCCAGAGCAGGTTGGGATGTATAGTCCATCTGACATAGGTCAGAGTTGCTGTCGGATGCCTCCGGCAAGAGTCCCACAGTAGGGTGCCAAATGTAGTTGGATCTTTTCTGGAGAGGCTGGGAGCTGTGGTGTGTGAGGTGCCACCTTGCAGTATCTCCACACATGTGAAATCCCTCCAATGCAGAAGTGCTTGACCTCAACAACTTCCTGTGACAGGGAGTTCCACAGCGAATTGTCTTTGCATACCCCAATTTTTTAGCTTCCTTCCCTTTGGTTACATTTAGTCTTGTTTTGCGTTATGAAACGTGCACAAAACTTTTTTCGCTGTTTTTATCACGTTCCTGTTTATATCTCTTCCTTTCAAATAGTGCCTGCCTTTGATGTCTCGTAAGCCATATGTATTCTTGTACCAAGCTTTTAAAGTAACACTTTAGGGGGGAAAAAAAGCGGGGGGGGG
>VZUI01096878.1:0-42987 GCA_013401135.1 Cettia cetti
ATATTTCTCCCTTTTTTCCTTTTTTTTTTTTTTTTTTTTTTTTTTTTTTAATGAATTCTCTCACACAGTAGGTCCAACACTGGACCGAAGAAGCTACAGCCTCCTCTGGATGGTTATCAGGTTTTCTGCCTGCACTGACTGTAAAGAGAACCATATTGAATAGAGACTCTCAATTTCTGAGAAGATTTCACCTCAGAATTGACTTTATTCCTATTTAGTGGCCCCAAATCCTTACCTGATGAAGTAAGGATCTTTTATATCCTTTATAAATATGTAGCATCTACAAAATTAGACTTCTGAAATTCACAGATGAAGGAAATAAAATTTTGGCTCATTCGGGCAGGTATCACTATTCCTGTCTTTATCTTAGCTCTGTCTTCTCAAAATGTTGTTCTCTGTACTGTTGCTATGAGTACATCAGTGGAAATTTAACTAAATTCTTGTTAATAAACAGCAAAACTGTAGACTGACAAAACCCACATTGTTTTTAATGAAATAAGACTTAGCTCATTAATAATCTGATGAGCCAGACTGTCTTTCACTCACTATACCAGTGAATATTCTTGATGGATTGGCTTAAGGAAACCTTGTCTGGCTTTTTGATCTGTGTAAAATCATAGAATTTGGCACAAAACCCTGAAACGTTTTAACCTAAAAGCTTTATTTTAGACACCTGAAGTTTCTGAATGCAAGCACTGGGGCAAACAGAAATAGAACCAGTATTTATTGAGAAATAGAACAAGTTAGGACTCTTTTTGTAGGAACCAGCAGTGATATATGAAACAAAGAAATGTCATCCAGTCCACAGATATCATAAATAGAGCTGTGCAATAACCAGGATACTACGAAGAAAGAATCAAACAAAAACTAAAGCCAGAAATATGCGTTCATCTGGGGGTGGGGGACTGTCTGAATGCTGCAAAAAGTAAAATTCAGAGGACTTATTATTGATAACTAAAACAGTGACCTCTCTGGTCCTGCATGTTTTGTGATGTAACCTGTGATTTCTGCC
Source organism: Cettia cetti (assembly GCA_013401135.1). Lineage (NCBI taxonomy): Eukaryota > Metazoa > Chordata > Aves > Passeriformes > Sylviidae > Cettia > Cettia cetti. Next base: position 1,013 of record VZUI01096878.1, read on the forward strand.
AAGCACTTATAACAGTTCTCATCACAACATGAACTGATAGTGTGATATGTTAACATCACCACTAATGCACGCCAGCATTACACTTCTCTTTCTTCGCTTAGACAGCTTTCCTTCAGGCCATCAGACACTGGAGGTCTGCACAAAAATGTACCTCTTCAAAGCAAGCAAATCCCCACCAATCTGAGCGCAATTAAACCAGTTCTACTTAAAACAGTTTACTGATTCCTGCTTTTCATTTGAAATCGGGAAGACACTACAAAGTTCAGATCCAACTCCAGATTTTTAAATTGTTTAAAGCCCAGTAGGGTAGACATTTTCTGTCTCTTTCAGACCTATCTAAAAATAACACTCAGCGAAAGAAAGGAGATAAAAAGTAAGAATTTTAATATCCTGTTTTGCCATTTTTCTTTATGCCTTTCTAATATCAGATAACCTAATAATACAACATATAATAAATATTTAAGGGGAAATAGCAATGCATTTACATTGTGCTTTCTAAAGTCTCTTGCTGATTACTCACAAATTGTAATAGGTCTATTTCACAAAATGTATCCTTCTTTCACGATGTGATTCTTTAGCCTTAATATTTACTTGATTCCCAGTGATTACTATAGGATATGTACAAGAACAGCAGTAGATGGGACAAGATGGAGAGACAGAAATATTCTCCTTTTTGATACACACACACCCTTCAGGTTCTAAAAGTATAAAAGCGTCCTAAGATGTGCCCTGGTGTCCTCATTACAATGAAAATAATGAAAATAATTTCAATGAATGCATAGATTAAAATCATTGGGCCAAAGGCACTTTCACCCTAAAAAAATAATAAAAAAAAAACCAACCCAAAACAACAAAACCCAACAGGACAGGATTGTTTTTCCCATCTTTAACTCTTCCCCATGTTCCCTAGGATGGTGCCTCAACTCCTTTGAGAGCTGAGCCCCAACATGCATGGCAAACAAAATTTTTAATGTTTCTAACCAGCTACCAGCATTTTCTTTCCACTTGAGAGGGAAATTTGGATAGTTTAATGGAACTGGAGGCTTTAGGGTTCCTACCTGGAATACTACTTGAGAAAGACTGTGGGTTTCTTCTTGAGGAACATTTCTTAAAACCTTACTTTTCCCATTGTGGTCCTTCCTCTTTCCCTTCCCAAGCACTCAATTCTCTTAATCATTTATCTTTCAATTCCCTTCCATGGCTCTAGTTGGCCCTTTCATTGTCCTCTTGGATAGTCAAATACTGGGACTTCCTACCCCATTTCTTCTCATAAGAGACACCAAACATTTATTTGCCCCCTAAATGCACCTTTCAGTGCAATATGGAGCAGGCTACTCATCCGAGCAGACACACAAATGAAGGAGAGCACTACAGATTTTAGGGATACGGGAACAAAATCACTTAAGATTTCATGTGGAGGGAAAGAAAAAAAGAATAATCTCTTCCCTTATGCTACAGGCTTGCTCTGGCAGTGATATGTTTAACATTTCCCTGCACAGGGTGGGTTATAAAAGCATTAATACATACAATGAAGAGAACAGTTTGCTGTAGTTCCAAAGCATGGTTAAGAGCAGCACACCAGTTAATCACACTTTACACATGTAAAAGCAGAAACACCAGCATCATCTGCTATAGAAACCAACAAGAAACCCCTCCTTGCAACACGCACCTCTACTCCCAAGCCCTATTCAGAAAGAGTTAATGTATGAAATAAAATTATAAAGGCACCAATGATATTTTTATAACAGTGCTATCGCGAGTAAGCTGTATTTTAGAGAAACACTGCACATTTTGATGACTGTCAAAATTTACATAACTTACTCTACATGAATTAACTATGAGGTATAAAATGCAACTTTGGCTAAATAAACCCTCAGCAATTGTAAAGCAGTATTTCAAGCACTGCTAGAATAACAGCAGACTGAAAGATTAAACAATAAAAGATGAATATTGAGTGAAGTAGTCTCCCCAATATTTAGTTATTGTTGTGAAATAAATTAAGCAATTGGGGAAGATAATCTTTGGAAATACAGATGATAATTCTAGTTCCTCTAGTACTTTTTATTTTTATTTTTAACGGGTGTTTGTCAATTTAGAGCCTACAATCAAAACTCTGACATATTAGGGTAATGAACTGGGTCTGGGAATTACCAGAAAACACATAAATATTCGAATTTCTTGAAAACATGAAGTGTTAAGAGAAACAAATTCCAGTCTTTAACATCTGTCCCACAGATTCTTACCATTTATCTGCTGATCAAAATTTCGAACGGTGCCAAAAAAAATCATGAAGTCAAAAGGACTTGGTGGGGGGAATCTTTGTTTCTCTCTAAAAGCCTAAAAGTTATACTCAACTGCAGCACAAAGAGTAAAGAGGTTGTTATTCATATTAACTACATTTACATTCCTATCGCAACATCCAGAGAGCTAATAGTGGGGTTATTAACATAACAAACGTAAATGTTCTATATAAATAATACTGTTTCAGGCCAGCAACCGCTCATCTGACAGCATTTAGGCACAGGCTCAACATCTGTTTATGAACACTTTGCCTAATGATATCATCAGATATCATTAAGTGCGGCAGAATACAGCACAGAGGCAGGTGCAGCTGCCTTCAGTACCCATCACAGAGGAAGAAAAGAGCTGCATTCCCGATCCGAAAACCCATCATTAGGACAATTTTCTTCGACAAACCAGCCCTGTGATTTCAATCTGTATATCACCTGTAATTGTAGTTTTTAGCAAGAAGCTGATTCTATACATTTAGCGACGAATCACGTTGATGGCCTGAATACTGGAAACACATTTGTGCTACCAGCTGCGGCAGCTTTTTTTAGAGCCTGTGTTAACAAAATACTGCTAACAAGGCAATGCTTGGAGTGCAGCTTTGTTTCTCTTTCTTGTTCATAGTGTTTAGATGTGCATAATTATGGAGATTAGCAATTGATTGCTTCTCAATAATAATTGATTATTGGTCACTGAACCTTCCCCAAAGCACTTTGCTGAAGGTGAGGACAGGTGATAAGTTCATTCTCAGCACATCCAGGAAACCGAAAGGAAAGGTCCAAAAGAACCTTCGATTTGTACATCAGTTTCCATGATAAACAGACCAAAGGAATAATAGAATATCCCAAAGCCTCGTTTGCCCGGAGGCAAATTGTAGAGATCATAGCAAGCCTGCAGAATTCTCCCTGTGGACTATGTAAGAAACATACATCATTTTTATATATGTCAGTTGTTCTTTGATTTGAAAATATTTCTACCCATTTAATTTATCTTTTTCAGTCAGTTTTCTTAAATTGTACAATTTAAGCTTATATCAAAGAATGAATATCATTTCTGAATACCCTGAAAATGAAACAAACTGACAAAATAATGCAAGTCTCTTTAGCAGAAATGTACAAATATTGAGGCATCTATTGTCACTGACTTCAAAATCACTATACCCTTTTGATCTGCTTTATATCCATCAAAATTTTGGTCTGTAGTGACTGCCTTGATGCAACGTAACATAATGTTGGGAATATAACACGATGCCACAGCTAAAATTTAAAGGCGAATGCTCTTATTTTTGGCTTAATCACCCGCTCTCAATTTGGACAGCAAATATCCAATTTAAATTTATTGGAGTGCATGGAAGCCACTCAGACAATAAAGTATCCATAGTGTTCGTAAAACGGTAAATATCATTTCTTCTTGGCTGTTCACAAGTATTTTGAACAGTTGAGACTCATTTTTCTAACCCTTTTCTGTTTACAGAAAAATGTAATTGTGAGCCTGACATATCATGCCATCCATCTTCAGATAACCCTTTTTTAAAATTTTTTTTTTTAAATGCAGAATTTTGCAAGGACATGCCTCCTCTCTGGCAGAGTGAACTTTACAACCTGATTCATGAAAAATGCAGCTTGTTTAAAGTTAGCCTGCTTCATTTCAAGAAGATTTTTGTGCTAAAATGAGAAACAGATTGCACAATTATGATTCAGAAAGGAAATGCCCAAGATAGAGGGCTGGGGTTTAAGCAAGAGAAAGTGCCAGGACCAGAGTTGGGGCTGGGTTTTTGCTCAAAGGAGTGCAGCACATCATGAACGTGCTCACTTTTAAGAGGGTCTCGCTCAGCCTTTGTGTTGTTTTCCTCAAAGGCAGCACAATGGTAGCAAAAAACTCAAATTACACATCACGTGCACAATCCAACCCTGCACCAAAGGCTGTTCAATGCTCACACCCAACCACTTTTTACCAGCTCCTACATGTGGACTTGAAAGAACAGAGAAGGTGCTTAAAGCAAAATATTTTTAGATGGTAGTAGGTATTTTCATTAATCTAGAAAAAACCCTAAAAATCATGGATGTACTATATCTGTGCACTCTACAGAAAAGGGGGTTTTTTTAAGCAGCTTTAATTCAACCTCTGTTTGTGCACACAATTAGATGAGGAGATAATTTCCAAGCACAATGACTTGCAGGTGCAAATAGTGATATAGATAACAAACTATCTGATCTGTGGGCACAGATAGATAGTTAGACATCTAGAATCCTTATGTGCAGCCATAAATAATTGCATCCTCAATTATTTATACAAATAAAGAGAGAAGGCCAGCCTGGATGAGGGGGAGAATTGGAGGGAAGAGGGGAAAAAAAAAAAGAAAAACAAGCAGTAAAGCAAACAAGTACTTGATGCAGAGCAGGTTATTTTTGGTCCCAAGCCCCAACATTTTCAAAATACATGTTACTGCCTCTCTGATGCCAAATAGGGATCCCTTATATTATATAAATACCAGGCCTTTTTTGAATTTCAGGCTGCTGCAGGATTTGCACCAGGGCAGAGGAAGCAGTGTGGTTTCTCTTGTGCAAAAAATGAAGGTATGAACCAGTAATGCAAACAGTGAATTGCTTCAGTGAATTGCTTTAGTTTTTAATGTGTCTGTTAAACAAGTGAATTGATATAACTGTAGAGATGTTTCCTCCAAAACCATCCTCAAAACATCCATTTTAGAAGAGACAAAGGCTAAACAGATTTTTTTATAAATTTGGAAATAATCCTCAGCACAGAGTACTCAGGCACAAAGATGCAAGTAATTTTATATTACATAAATTGTACTATCATAAGTGTTATATACATATATATACAAACTATTATAAACATTGTGAAGTTTGGAAAACAAATTATTTTGAAGTTTGCATAATGACTGGGTTTATTATCCATTCCCTGCATGTATAGAGAGATATATGCAACTTTCATCACTTGGACACATCCAGACGTTTTACATAAGCTCCTGTCTCATTTGGGCCACAAATGTTTGGTTTGATGCAAAACTATCCAAAGTTTCATTTTACTACTCTCTCATTAACGTGCCACAATACTTAGGTTCTATTGGGAATTGTGCCAGACCCACTGGAAACAAGAGGTTTTCATACCTTCAGCTGAAATGTCCACAGCAGGAAAATGTAGAAGAAACAAAGCTCTGAAGTATCTACTAACTTGGGGCTGTTGTGCTGTGACTTGATGGCGTCTCAAGTCAGACCCCAGCAAATGAGGAGCATGTCAGTAGTGAGGAACCACAAAGACAAAAACAAGGATTGGGGATGGGAAGAGTTGATTTGGTCAACTGTGAGAGAGGCCTGAATGGTCTCCTTCTTCAACATCATCACAGCCTGCTTTTTTTCCTGCAGTTCCCATACTAGCTCCTTGGACACTTTCAGAATATGGAAGGCACAGCCAAATCCCTGATTTACCCAAAGATTATTTTCTGCTTAGTGAAGGATGTAGGAGTGCTCTGATAAAAGCAAAGTGTGATCCCATCACTGAAGGCTCCAGCATGGTACACGTACATGAGTGCAGCTCATCTGAATTCATGTAGACCTGATATTTCCTAACTGCCTTGTTCAATCCACAGTGGCATTTTCAAACACTGTGTTTGTGATTTATTTTCTACCCTATGTCATGAGCAGAGGGGCTGCATGATGCACTCTTCTTGCTCCCTTATTTCTTCCTTTTTAGCCACCCCTTCCTTAATACTTTCTCTTCTCTCTTAATTTCTACAACCCTTCTCCTTTCTATTAATAAGCTTCCCCATGACACTTCCCCAAACTTTACATTTAACTCCAAAATAAAGGATTTAAAACAACAAAAAATATGCAGCTAAAAAATGATGGTCTTAATTGTTTAATTTTCTCCTTTGTCTTAATTACATATACAGCTCTGTTCAGATGGCAATTACTCAGGGTAAAGAAAGTCTTTGGGCTCTAAATGTATGTCTTAAAAGTGTCTGGCATGTTTTATGTGTTACTATTAGATAAAAACCACGTATAAATAACAGTGATTTTATTTGGGTTTATTTCTCATGCTATGCGTGCAACTATTACTTGTGTGAATGTGTTGCTATGACAAAAGGCTATGCAACAAAATTTGGCTTTGATATCAACAGCAATAATTGGAGAGGACCATCAATGGATCAGGTTCTCTTTTTTAATTGATATTGTTCATCATTCTAGGGCAGTCCACTTAAAAACATGACTGACCATTTATAGCTTTTGCCACCTGCTCCTGGTGGCAAATACAATATTTACAAAATTGACAGATCAGAGCAAAGAATGTGTGCTAGGAACATTCTCATGGTTACTGCTGGATTTCAGTCTCATATTCAATTTTGAGAATGGGTTGGAAAAAATACAATCCAATTACTAGACATTCTTATGTTTAACCTCTTTCTACACAAATTCAAACTTTTATTTTTTTGTCTTCCAGGATAAGGCTGGCCTCAGAGGCAAAATGTAGCGTAATTTGTTGAAAAGTCTCAAGCACAACATCTGATTTGTATGTAGTCCTCAAATATAATTTTGTTTAAAGGCAAAAAAAAAAAGTTACTTAAAAAAACCATTAAAAAACCCAAAACCCATTAACTTAGACAATAATATAGACCTGAGGAAGGTCTGATAATGACTGTAAACAATGAATCTTTACTGAAGATAGCATCCATGGCTCAAATTCAGAACTGCAACCTAAAAATACATGTTTGGATTTTCTTTTGCATTAAAGAGAATGAACCACATTTATTTTTCAAGCTAAACACTTCTGCTTGTGGTAAGGGTTTAGAAAATATGAAAGCAACCCTTAAAGCAGTGTCTGTCCAAATGCTCAAAGCTTAGAATGGAATTTTGAAAGTTGTCCCTGATTTGCCCCTTCCAGTGCTCAATGATAAACAATTTAAGCACCTAAAAAGAATTATTTAATTGTGACATTATTGTCTTTTCCCTTCTCACATCTTTCCGAATGATTCGAAGAGGACATGGAGAATCTCAGACCTGCAGGTCTCCTGGCTCTGGCACATCACTCTTGGCACATCAGGGGTGATTTCTGGAAGGAATTGCAGCATTCTGGCACAGCCTAAGGGAGTCCTGCACTCCACCCAAAGGTGCATCCTTTCTCCACATCCCAGAGAGAGAACCAAAATCCTGCCTGCTCCTGCAGAGCCACAAATCTGATCTCTCTGGCACAAGAAATGGCTCCTTTTATTTTTCCAAGGTTACCTATTAACGGAGGCAGCAGGATGTCAGACACAGGTCATTAGATCTGTTTGCTTTTCCAATCTTTGCTCTTCCCCACAAATACAGAAATTTCCTTTTTCCAGGGACAGGATTCTGGCATTACAATTTTAACCCTCTGCTGTCACAACTCCTGGACAAGCCTGTGGTGGCTCAGCTGAGCTCCAAGGACAGCAGCAGAGCTGGGGTTGCCTTACTGGGATAACCCAGCTTCCAAAACAGCATTTCCCAATCTGCTGCAAATATCTCATTTTCCTTCTCCAAATACCCAGCCTTGCCTTCTGGAAAGTGAGTAATATTTTTTCCTGTATTCATCTTAATTTTAGCTCTGATATTGTTAGCTACAACTTGAAATAGGAACAGAAATTGGACAAAACAAGATCTTAACCTTGACTATCTTGAACCTCAAGCGGTTTCAAAACCGTAGTTGAGTCAAATTTGGATTTCCATAGGAGTTGCTAATTATTTATACAAAATACGGGGGTGTCATCACACTTGGGAGTATCACAGTAACACATCTGAGAAAATGCACCATGGTTCTCCTGAACAGCAATCCCTTTGCAGGTCTTTGTAGGAATTTTATCTTTAAATCATGAAAATTTTTAGACTTTATGCTCCATTAGATGGACATGAAGAAAACAGAATGAATGAAGCTGGATTAAAATGGCGGAAGGTGATGTTAATTGGAATTTGAACATTTACATATTTTTCTCATTACTCTTTCAAGTAATATTTCTTAAAGGAGGCAATACATTGTCAATACAAATTCTCAATAGGAATGTGGCTTAATACCATGCAATTGGCTTTTTATCAAATTCCGCTGGAGCAACTTCTCTGCCATCTGAGCAGGTTTTTTGCTAAATGCCACTGAAGTGGCGTCACTTCAAAACAACACTAGGCAAGGTTTTGTTTGGTTTTGTGCTTTGTTTTTAGCACCCAAGGGACTTGAGCAGAGAGCACCACTGCCAGGCAATAATTACAGCGAGGTGAGGTACCTGGGATTTACCATGGGCAGACAAGAGAGGTTCATGAATCATGTTCTTTTTCTTTTATACTTATAAAAATGTCTTGAATTTGAGACCAACATCCATGTAATATTGTGAAGTACTCAATAACAACAAACTACCATATGTCATGCAACCCTGCCTACACTATTTGAAAACCAGTTAATACTTTTTCATTTACTGCTATGTACGTGAAGGGAGGAGGAGAAGGCTGTAACTATCAAGCTCTTTTTCCTATTCTTGCAGAAATTTTAGGTTGCTGTAGTAATCAAACACAGTAATATTTATTCATGAGTACATTTGAAAATAACCTACAGACTTTCAACAGCTATATCAGGTAGTTAAACATGAAGTGCCCTCAAATACAGTTTCATCCCTGGTTTCCTTTGTGTACACTCAGTTTGGGATAACCATACTGAATTGTATATAAATTAAGTTTCCTATCATTTAGCCATAATTTAACATATTTGACAAATCCATAAAGTTAAAAGGCATTATGGTACCTATGCTATTCAAAATTATCCACTTGGGAGGAACCTGCTCTGTAAAGAACAGATTAAAGATGGTATTTTCATCTTTTATTGAGAATTTCTTGTGCATTATCAATTCAACACTAATTTTTAGCAGAGTAAATATTCTATGTGCCCTTTGCTTAGTAGTAAAGCTGGGTCTGTGGAAGACAATATAAAACCTTGAAACTAATAAAAAACACTTCCAGAATGAAGGCTCAAAAAAATTCATTGCCAAAACCAAAGAAATTATACACATATCTTTGATCTATATTGATCATGTTCTGAAATAACCTTAATTTAATAGATAAAATATACCAATGATGGTGTAAAATTGTAGAGATACTACAGCTTTTGTAAAATTTGATGGGAAGATATGTTATCTATTGTTTCCACTTCTAATATACATGTGTAAAGCATTTACTAGAGTACTGCTTTATAAACAGCACAAGATGGAAGTATCTGAACACTTAGGTTGTCACCTTAAAACAAACTGTCACACATTTTTCTTCACACATTTGAAACCCAACTTATCAACCTTAACAAGTGTTGTTATCAAAAGAATTTTGGTGCCTTTGTTCTTTCCCTTTTGCAAGTAAATTACACTTTTAGGATTTATTAAGACAAGAAACAATTTTTGAATAGCAGGTCAAAACTCTCTATGGAAAAATTCTCATTACTTTCTAGCCTGAAGCAGTATTTACCACTCCAACTTATCCATCTTTTTCCTGTTTTTTATATATCTATATTTCCAGAATCTTGTTTCTGTGCCTAATGCTATAACATTGCAGCAGTTTGTTCAAAGCAACACTCTTATTTTTGCTCTTAGCCGGTGCTATACAAACCCTGATCAATTATTGAAGTGTAAGCCCTGAAGTAACACAGCCATTACTGCAGCAGGCAGATAAAAATGGAACACTTTTAGCTACAGTATATTTACTTTAGAGTTTCAGCAAACAAACCAACAAGTTAAACTACCTTGTCTTTCACTTTGTTTGATGTACTAATATTTCCTGCATGTTCAAAAGTCTTTCTTTTAAAACAAAGTTACTCAAATGTTATGGCTGCTTGTTTGTGAGGATACCTAAGCTTAAATATTTGCATGAAACAGCCTTGAGATATAGAAAAGTCAGCATTAAAGTAGTACAAATCTAATACAGAAGCTGCTATCTGTAGCACCATAAGAGCCACAGTTTTTTATGAGCTGTCTGGTATTTAAGTTCGCCAAACTGCAGAGCCTGCATATTGTAATGACATTAAAAATGATGCTGGGAGGTATCTTAAACCACAAACAACATCACTGAGGAAAGTATTCATTAAAGACAAGAAAGAAAAATCAAATTAGAGGTGTTGGAAATTTCTCATGGAAATCAACTGCTAATCACTTGTGGACTTTTCTCCTTCTGCAGCTCACTTCTCTCCACACAAAGGAGTGCCCAAGATGCAGTTTTTTGTTGAAATGCTTTCTTATGTAATTATACAGAGTCTATTTCATAGCGACGCCAGTTCAAGACTACAACTATTCATCTTCTGATGGCGCTGCATGTGCATCTGCACACAAGATATAATGTTTTTCAGTTTAAATGTCTGTTCTGGGTTTTAAGGACTAAATGATAGTGAAGATGACTGGAAACGTTCCAGAATTTCCTATATAAACTGCTTAGAAAAACCAAAAATTAGTACTTATGCTACAGAACTAATAATGTTTGACATTTGCATTTTATCACTTACGGTATGAAGAGCGGGAAGAACTTGTCCCAGGAAGTTTGGGGGAAAAAACGATAAAAAACTCAGTTTTAGAAATGGATGTTTAAAAAAAGCCTGTATAGTTTTTTGCTCAGTTTTCAGCTGTTCTTTTTTTCCCAGCTCCCAGAGGAAAGCAGGCCTCGTGGCTTGCAAACACCATACGTGAACAGCTTAGGAGAAGTGATCTCATGAATACACAAGTGTGTCACCACGTCCCACTTGGAGGCATGTGATAACTGGATATAGTAGCCATGAGTAAAAAAAGCTCCATGCACTTAGGTGTTTTCAGAGGTTTGGACAAAATAAATCCAGTATCATGACGAGGTGTTCATGGTTGGTTTTTTTTATTCTTTACAGGCAAGAGTGAGAAGTGGCTGGTGGACCTGGGATTGCTCAGCCTGGAGAAAAGGAAGCTGAAGAGAGTGAAGACCTTCTCACGCTGCAACTCCCTTACAGGATGGTGTAGCCAGCTGGGGATCAGTCTCCTTTCCCAAATACAGAGAGAGAGGAGGAAACAGCCTCCAGTTGCACCAGGGGAGGTTTAAATTGAATATTAGGAAACAATTTCTTCACTGGAATGGTAGTCAGGCATTGGAAAAGACTACTCAGAGAAGTGGTGGAATCTTTCTTCCGGGGAGTATTCAAAAATGAGTTGATGTGGTGCTTAAGGATCTATTTTACTGGAAGACTTGGCAGTGGAAGGTTAATGGTTGGACTCAATGTTCTTTCCCAACCTTAATGGTTCTCTTAGTTTGCATCCTTGAGGACATTCACAAATATTCTGACCAAAGCTGTCACCACTGCTGGTCCACACAAGTACTAAACAGATATGACACCATTTCCTCAGACACCTGAATTTGCCAAATTAATTCCAGCTTTGAAAACAAAGAAGGAACCATTCCTGCTCAGCCACAAAGACAACAAAGCAGCTAGTGACATCTGCAAATTGCGGAAACCTGGGGCTACTCTGGTCCTCTTGGAGGCTGATTCCATTCCAGCTGATAGGAGGCAGCCAGGCAGGAACTATCTCCTCGTGCAGATATGCACAGATGAGCTCTGCTCTTACCACACAACTTTATGCTCATTTCTGGATATGGGATGAACAAAAAACCTGCGAATATGGGGCAGCCAACACGATTACATATACACATACACATATGCATCCATACAAAGGATGCAGAAAGTACAAGTTAAAAACAACCACAGACTATATTTAAGCCACATCTATAGGCAATTGCTAACCCAGTCAAACTGTCTCTTTTCACCATCCATTTCAATAAACTTTATATTTTAAAAAAATTGAAATCACAATGAATGTAAACAACCCCTTTATCTTTCACTTTATTTTTATAGCCGGTACATTTGAGCCTGGTAACATATTCAAGGTATGCCTCAAACACTTGGAAGCAAAAACCTTTTCATTTGAACATTCGATTCACTAAAAGTGAGGTAGCCAATTTGTTGTTGCAAGCGTCTGTGCTATTATTTTTAGAGCTTTCTGGCAGACAGCTTATGAAAGGTGGTTTGTATAAAGCAGCAACATAATTTGAAAAAGTGCAAAAAGGGAATCTATAGTGATGCATGTCTTTGTGAAACTGCTCTTTATTTGAATACTGCACTGCATAGTCGAAACAGGCTGCGTGGATTTATGAGGTGTGAAGTTATGTCTCATGATGATTAACATTAGAATCACAATCTAGACCTGAGGTCAGACTCCAGATACTACATTAACCTTCTTATTTTCTAGAAAATCTGGAGATTTACTATTATTGTAGCCTTTATTAAAACAAAGATGCTCTTGAGTTGACTGCTTGTTTCAGACGAGTCAGGAAAGCAAGTTGAGGTCTTTGAAACTTTACTTCACTACTGTGCTCATCAGTGCCTACCTCTTCTCCAAGGAGCTCTGTATGCTTATGTGTGGACTACAAAAAAAGCCTGATTTTCGCAAAAATTATCTAAAATAATCCAAAACACAGGTAGGCTCTCTTGCAGTTATCAATTTTAGGCAGATATGGAATAACCACGGTGCCAGCAACACCAGATAAACAACCCCCTAAACCCTGAATATTCTTCTGTTCTGTGTGGTCATCCTCATCAAAAGAAAATTTTTTGCTTATGACCTGGCTTTTATAACCATGTTCCCTACAAGCACTGGGTGAGAGCCACTGGAAGAAAGGCTGCCTTGGGGAGAGGGTCATGATGTTGCACCTGAAGAACAAAAGATCCTCAAGACCAAGGTTCATCTGGTTGAGGAGAGCTTGGGGAGTGAGTGGAAATCAATGGTTGCTTTGTTCTGATATTTATCCCACAGTTTACCTGCCATCAGCAAGAATTTCTACTTGGTTGGTGACTCCTAGAAGCCCTTCTCCTGCAGGCAGTTTGAGGTTCTTGGAGTCATGAGGAAGCCTTTGAGTCTAACGTGTCCGTGTAGGTTATTCTGGGCAGACAATAAACCCTTTTTGCATTTTCCAAGAGCACAAGGTCTACCATACATGTGCACTGTTGCAACTCTCCTGCACACACGTGGTAAATCTGCTGTTCCTTAGAGCTGCCAGACTTGCCTGCTTAGGGCAAGCGTGACCCACGCTGACCTGCAAGACACCAGTTATTTCACATCCTCAGAGAACACCACTGCACTGCTCCTCCCTATGCCCAGAAAGACTTCTCAAACTTAGCTCCAAATAAAATCTTCCCTCTCAGTCTCTTCAGGATGAAACAGGTAAAAGGACACTGAAAACAGACAAGATGAGACTAACCCCACGTGTACACGAAAAACAGTTTTTAAAACAACTAATCCTCTCTTGTCGCTCAACTGCAACTAAAATCCTTCCCTTACCTCCATTCCACCTCCATTCCTAGAATCATATCCCAGAATAGTTTGGGTTGGAAAGGATCATCTTGTTCCAACACCCCTGCCGTGGACAGGGACACCTTCCACTAGACCAGGTTCCTCTAAGCCCCATCCAACCTGGCCTTGGACACTTCCAGGGGTGGAACACCCACAGCTAAATTCATATTTCTTTCCCCTACGGGAAAAAAAAAAAAAAGACTGAATAAAATAATTTACATCCATCTTTCCATGTTATTTCACTCTACATAGTTTTGCTTATGACTTAGAATATTGAGGTATTGTGTTTGAAAACTAAAAGCTGCTGAGCAGGTGAATCATAACCAACCCAGATGCACTTCCACAGGTCTAAGCAAATCACGGGCAAATGGTTGAGTCAGGAATCTGTGACTAAAATACTTATCAGATTCTAAAATGAGTGCAAGGCAATGCTCCAAACACAGATCCTGGATCTCAGTTAAAGAAGGAGCTGCTACAGAGATGTTAGCAAATCATCCTGAATTTTGAATGTCAAAAAATTTATAAACAACAATCCTAAAGATGGCCTATGTAACATCATCACATATTCAAAAGATTCATGTCTTCAGGTGGTAGAGCTGAGTGTTTTATTGAGGAATAAACTACACAGCTCATAGGATAGGGGATGGAAATACTGATATAGTAGGCAGTTCAAAGGGTGAATGCCTATGAATACCTGTAAATGCAAGGAATCTGTAAAGCAAAATATCTCCCTTTAAACTAGTTATCCATTCGAATGAAAATTGACAATTTACACTTCTAATTTACAGGAGTTTCAAAGCATATCCCATAGAAAAAAAAATCAATGCAGAAGCATTTATAAAACCACTATATTTCACAGTGAGTATTCTCTTTGTCTTATGACACTTGACCTACTCTAGGCACAATGGAGAATAACTCCGATTTTGAATATTCATTTTTCTTTTTTTAAAAAAAACCTAACACAACATTTTAGTGTCATACAGCAACCAAAGCTATTCATGGGCCAAAACCCAGTCACTTAGGTTTACCCTAGACTGATGATTATACATCAAAATGTCAAAAGATATGTATTTACCAGGTTTGATGAAGAAACTCTGACAAATACTATTTAAGATAAGTGGCATTTTCTCCTAACTGTTTTCAAATGAATGAAGGGTAACCTAATGCCCTGCTACTTTGGTGGAGCACTAAATGGCTTCAAAAACTCTTATTTACACAATGTATTCTAATAGGAGAATTGAAGTGGGCATGTTCATTTATAAATGTATCTTAGGTATAGGTAGTTGGAATTAGAAGAGAAAATGGAGCAGAATAACCCAGATGAACCAATCACTGTTTACGTTTCTTTGTTGTCTTTTCTCAGTTTGATATTTCATCTTGATCACCCCCATTTTCTTGGCAATGCTGTGATTTTTGAAAATGCAAATGTTTCTGCTAGCACCAAATTTACTGAGATGAATCATGTGCTAGAGGTGGATCACATAGCAAAGAACTTAACAATCTTCAGGGGTACAGTAATATATGCAGGTATTTTACCAAAAACCCCCACATATCTGGAGTTTTTGTGTGAAAAGGAAGTTACCCATACATATTTAAAGTCATATTTAAAGTCCCTGGTTGCTTTCACCATCATTAAAGTTTTGTGGTGTGAAACAGTTTGTGTCCATTAGTGCAAAGATGCATAGGAAGAGATTAAGAGAAAGAGGATTTATGCTGAATTTTTGGGCTCTCCATAATCTCTGAAACTAGGAGTCTTCTAGAAGAGGGAACTCTGTAACTGCCCAAATTTACCACCCATGCTGTGACCGTGTCCATAGACATCCATGGACATGTACACAAATCCAGCAACATCTGAGCACGTTTGGGTACTAGAGGAGATCAAGTCACAGCAGCAAGGAATTAACTGAATTCCTTCACTGAAAGGCTGGCCAAGGATTGGAACAGGCTGCCCTGGGAAGTTGTGGAATCACCATCCTTGGAAGTATTCAAAAAATGTTGGGATGTGGTGGTTAAGGACACAGTTTAGTGGTGGACCTGGCACAGTCAGGTCCATGGTTGGGCTGGGTGATCTAAGAAGTGTCTTCCAGCCGTAACAATTCTGTGAATTGCTGCTGCATGAAGGAAAGTTTGAGCACTTAACACTGGCTTTATTTCTCCACAGTATTATGCAATTCCCTGCTTGGTCTTGGGAGAAAATAAACTGCAGTGACCACATAAATCTCTGAGTTTTCTTTCCTATGCAACAGTTCAGCTGCATGGTTCACAACATCATGGTGTTAAAACACACCCCCTGCACACTCCACACCACCACTGCTGATTATAGTTGCAAGTTCTTAGACATTCTGATTCATAGGTTTAAAGCTGAAAAACGTGGATTCAACAAAAAGCTAAACTGAATCCTGAACAGATTTTTTTTAACAGGTCTAAGACTTTTCAATGAGCTTTAAACAAATCAGTCATTTAACTTTCTGCAGCTCTGGATAATGCTTCCTGGAATAGTCAGAATTAGAAGCAGAAAAATCAACTTATTAAAGGAAGGACTTTTATGTAGTAGTCTGAATTCAGAAGTACTAGAGGTGCTCACAGGCAATTTTTTATGAGGCATCTAGTTGAATTTTTCATGCTAGAGAAGATTAGGTGACTCGTAGTACTTTATTCCTCCAAGCTGGGGCCTACTCCAGAGATCTGAACTTTGTACTTTCAGATTTTGGCCCTAGGACAGAACTCATTTGTTCAATGAACTGGAAGACAAAATACCATAGGACTATATCAGGTACAATGGGATGCCAAAAGATCTGAACTAAGTAGAATCAGAAATTATATTGTAAGGATGCTTGCTTTCCACTGAACATGTTAATTGCCAAGATTATCAGTCCTCTCTAATAATTAAGTAGTGTTAAAGTTCTCTCTCACGGGAAATTGCAGAGCTTTCATTATGTAGTTCAGCATGAAAGTTGCTGTTCACCACATCATGTGCCCCAGAGCAAGGGATATTCAGGGCAGAAAGGAGCATGTTGCTACGTGGAACACAGTGTCAATGGGTTGGGTGAGTACCAGCACTGTGACAAAACTTCATTTACAGCTCCATTTGGAAAAGAGAGAAGTGGTCGATCCATTACTGTGAAAAAGAATAAAGAGCACAAAACTGTCCCTCATGTTCTACCACCATTTCCATCTCCCTCTTCCACCTAGGAAAGTCCAGAGGAGAGGCTCTCTGTAGGGCATTACAAGGGAGGATGGCACTCAGGCTGGTGGCACTGAAAGAAATGAAGCCAAAACTGAAGCCGAGCAAATGCAACCAAAAAATCCCATTCATTTAAACGAGACTTGGATCAGTCTCTTGGCAACTGGTGTGTCAGACACTCAGCTGAAAACCCACTGGCAGCGTCGGGCAGGCGGCTGTGGTTCCCAGCCACACTTCCCTCAGGTGGCTCTGGAGGACTCCAGCTCCTGATCACACCCATTCCAATGGCACTGGGGCGTCAGGAAACACCTGAGCATCAACGTCAACCTTTTCTTCCTCTGAGGCCGCAAATCTAATCTATCACAGCTGCAACTTTGAGATAGAGGGAGCACATCCATGTGCAGAGGATGACCTTTGTGTCCCTTTTGCTCACTGTTAGGAGAAGGAACACAGCCATCTCTGACATGGAAGGTCAAATGTGCACCTTGGGTTTGCTCCCAGTAATGGAAGCTCTGATCTTGAAAGTAGTAATGCAAAATCACTTAATTAATAGCTGGACTGAATATAATCTGTGGAAAGTATTTCTGACAGATGGTTTTCATTCTCTTTGCAGAGCCCAGTGTTTTCAGCTGTCTTTTACAGTTCATACCTTACTAGGCACAAAATCATTGAGATTTTGTCCAATTAGTCCTTTTTGCTCTTTTAAAACATTTGGTAACACTCTAGACCATATATATGTATCTCCCACACATGAAAAAATTATTAATAGGCTTTTTCGAAAAATGTTCTTCTAGAAATGCAAACATTTGCGTTCTATCACTATATTTTGTTTCTGCACAATGAAAGGAGAATTCAAAATACAACAGAGAATGCCATTAGAATGTGCTCAGTTGTGTGATCATTTGGCAAAATGGACAAATGTCTCCTAAAGAGTATGTTGAGGTTCCCCAAACAAATTTTACTGGTAACATAAGGCAGGTTGGAGTAAATTCCAGCCATGAAACTCTAGTTCATTAATTTTCTACACCAACTGTCTCTTGCTAATTCCACTCACATAATAAACAGCCTAATAAAAATATACTTTCCTTCTTGGTCTCCATCTGAGAATATTTATAGATGCTGTGTAATACTGACAGGGATTCGGTCATTTTTGTGCGTGTGTGTTTTAGCAGAAATTTGAAAGGAGGTTTATACTTGTATCAAAATACAGGAGTGATATTGTGCTTTGTGATTCTAAGGTGATGTAATTTGTCTACTGTTGTTTCTGCCAACTGGTGACCAGACACTAGAGCTGACTTAACCAGTAAGCAGAGTCTACCATCTGGTGGCTGGAGTTGTTGAGTGTACATCCTACACATTCCTGCATCGAGATTCCAGTGGGACCTTTGTCATTGGTAGACAGTACTTTTCTCCCATAAGTGAAGTCATGAGGCACCTTCAGCCCGACAATCGTGTCTCCCTTACAGATTTTTCTTTCCAGTGTAATTTACATCTCTGTCCACAGCAGATTTTCCAGAAAAGCTGGATGAGCTTCTTCATCACTATTTGACCACTCTTTTCCATGAATTCTGACCGATGCCTTTGTGCATAAAAATTGTCCTGTTGTAGTATTTGATGTTAATTGATCAACTAATTAAATTTTATAAAGTTCTAACATCAGCCTAATCTGACAACTTTCAGTCTCCTTTCCTTGCTGCGCACTATCTCCGTTATACAAGGACCTGTTCCCAGAATCTAATACATCATGACAGGAATTGCCACTGAAATCTGTATAATTTTGAATGAATCACCATTACTGGCCACAGTAAATACCACAATATTATATTTTAAACACACATGTAGCCAAACTACAAGGATATTTATGTGTATCATTGACGCACTGAGGGATAATCAAAGTTAAAAACAATAAACCGAGCTTGTTCTTAGTGATTAATCAATTGTATTTCCAGTTCATGGAATCAGAGAGTGATTGGCTGTATGATATGAGTCAGTGTAAGAGCTGAGATCTCATTTATCTTTTCAGATGCGCTTTAATACAAGAACAGCAGAAAGCTGAAACTATCTCCACGTTAGGTAGAGAGTGCTGAAATGTCTGCAAATAATTTAAACCATATTAACGTATGATAATGTTGACAGTAACAAGAGAGGAATGACTGAAACAATCTAAACACTGAGGCAGTAAAGTGGTTTCTAAGCACCTAAACAAAAGATCACTGCCAAGCAAAAGACATCCAAAAAGCAGAAAAATGTGTGATGTTCAAGAGGGATATAAAGGATGACTTCATCACAAGTTCCTATTGTGCCTATCGTGCACGGGCTCGCGTTTTGCATATCCTCTTTTCTCTGCAATGACTGCACCCGATTAGTCTCTTCAACACACAATCTAACAATAGGAAATGCTATCCACAAATGGGTTATTTCACACAATAAAAGAAAATCTTACTGAACTATCTTGTGAAAATGATGTACAAAAGGCTGTTAAACAACACGCATCTGGCAAGTCAAATGGTTCAGATGGCACACAAATAAATCCACATACTATTGCTGATTTCCAACTATTAAGACATCTGCTGAAAATCCTTCAGTTAATAGGAGCACAAAATAGCTTCTTCCAGACTTGCCCATTTCCCTTATCTATCATGTATCTGTGGAAGGAGCAGGGATCAATCACTATCTATAACAACCAACTAGGTAGTGATTTCCACAGCGGGCAAAGGCATCACTCATTTACTCATTGGGACTTTTTACCCCCCCTGGTTCACCTCTTATTGCTTTCCAGAGTCAGGGAAGCAAAACCAAAATGTTCTAACTGGGATTCTTAAGAAATCCATTGCAAACCAAAGAGGCAAATTCTCTTACAGGGTTTTAACTAGATGGAGTTCTGCTTAGGTCAGGCACAAAAAAAAAGCCAAAAGAAAAAGACAGGAGCATGCGAGTGCACAAGTGGAAGAGCAGAAATCCCTCGGCATCAATGCCAGATCCTACTGCCTTAAGATTCATATCATCATTCCATGGTTAATGCCTGACTATGATATTTTGACAAGGAGAGGATCTAGACACCGAGGTGTAATGAAACTGATTAAAGCAATAACAAAGTCTTACAAAGCAGCATGCAGAAACTACAACTGAAAACTACTGTCATACACTAAGTAAGAGTCATTTAAGGACACAGACACTAGCAATGAAATGCTGTTCATGCAAATACAGTCAAAAAATGAAGAGATCCCCCCAGTACAAATACCAGCCTTAATTTCTGCAGACCCTCAGTATAGTTTTGATGATAGGAAGGACCTGTGGTCCACTTAAAAATTAGTGGGGTGTCTTAGTTCACAGAGGGATACAGTATTTAAAATATTTTTTGTCCTACAGAAAGGAAATTACATGACAGATATTCTATCCTGTCTCTCTGACAAGCTGTGGAAAATTACTGCAAAAGGATGATTTTATTTTATTTTTTAAGCTATACAAACAATACTCAGCACTAAGACTAAGACCTAACAGTTTACACATTAATCAGAGTGGTTGTACTGCCATATCTATCTCTAGAGGGACTTTTAGACACTATATGGTGTTTTTCCTAACTTATACCTGTAAAATTGTTGGAATATCAAGCTGCTGTCACTGATCAGAGGAGTTACATGGTCACAGAGTTTGTGCTTACACCAGGTACCAGGCAGCTTCAATTTAATCAGTTCTCCACAACATAAAAACTATCACGGTGAGGACAAATAAACTTAATTTACCTCAGCAGAGATATCATAAAATGCTTACATTCCCTTTGTTATAAGTATTTGCATAATTTCATTAAGATAACTCGTAAACATGTACATTTTTTTTTCTCCAGGACTATTTAACATTCCTTGACCTACCTATATTTATTTTCCTGGGGAAAGATATAAAGAAAGTGTGGACACAAACATAAAAAAAAAAAATAAATTTGATAGATTCTACATATTTTCCTCAGGGTACAGAAAAAGTGAAGGCAACTCTCGTCAGCTTGGCTTGTCAACAAAAGCACTACTCCTCCAAAGCATCCAGGTGCTCAGGAATGGTAAGGAGTAGCCATGTATTTGAGTCCAGCTTCATCAGATGCTCCTGCTGCCTCAGATCCCTGAAGAAAGCACGACTAAGCAAGGATGACTAATGATAATTTTGAATTTTCCCTCTGAACTGCATTCATTTCATTAGGCTTATCATAGCAATGATATTTTTAAGGCTGTGAGGTTTGTATCACAGCTTGCAATAGATTATCTGACAAGACAGTTGAACACTATAAAAAACATGAGGAGTAGTAGATGTAAAGATGGGGGAAAGACAGCAGAAAAAAAAAATCAAAAGCAGAGAGAACAAAGGAAAGAGATTCCCTGAGTCGTTTATACCTTACAGTTGAGCAATAAAGCATGGTTACCATCAATAAACTCCTGATAAAGCAGTTGTAGATGAATTAAGGAAGGTTCAAAGTAAGATAAGCAAAGGGCTTTAGATTAATTTTTTTTGTTTAAAGAATTCGGGATGTTGAGAAAGAACAAGTATAGAGATCATGGTAGTACCAGATTTTAAAGACATTATAGTTTGTGAGTAGACGTGGCTGTCTCTCTATACTTTTCTCTCATTGTGAACACTTTTTCTCATCCTATTTCACTGAGCATCATTCTTTATCCCCTCATCCCCATGCCAGGCTTGGGTTTTCCACCATTATCACAAAGTTGTCAGTGCTACAGGCTCTCCTTGGCCTCCACACTGGTTCACAACTGGGACAGAGGCTGGAGCTGCACCATCTCTTGTGTAAAAAGTGACAGAGCAGAGAGAACAGCAATGAGAGGGAATAATTCTTTTCCCCTCCCTTCCCCTCTTTCCCATATGAACATGATGACTCATTATGACAGAAGTGTAATAAATGTCTAAAAAGGCAACCACAAAACATGTATTTTTTTTTCTGACAGGCACAGATATATTAAAAAAAAACCCCAAAATACCCTCACACATTCAATGATATAGGATTAAATCATCCACTGCCAGCTTTTGGGGCAATATTTAAACATTACATCCTACAATGAAGCTCAGTTGCAAACTGCTGTATCTGATTTACAGAGGTAAACAGCACAAAGTGTAGCAGCACTATAATGTCTTTATGTTGCAGCAGGGCTATCAGTTAAAAAGAAAAAAAAAAAGAAAAAAAAAAAAAAAAAGAAAGACTTTTTCTTTCCTTACTTCTGATTCAAAACTACTCCAACCCAGGTGAAATGGAAACTCCTCCAAGCTTTCTCCTTGGGAGAAACTTCTTGCCCTTTTCTTTAGTTTTTTGGTGAGCACCACCATGCTCCTCATGGTCTAGTATCCCTGACTCAGCTGCAAGGAGCAGGAATTACACCAGGAACTTTCCAGATCTGGAGGGTGAGGGACGCAGGCACCTCTCTGGTGTGCTGGGGAGAGGCTGCCCCCTGCGCCCCACAGCTCCCAGTTCTGCAGGCAAGGTTAAGCACATGTAAATGAAAAACTGCAAGCTATTTTTGTATAAAGTTGGTATTACTAATTTGCTAACTATGACAATTTCACACAGAAACCCTTTTGTTGGAAACTGAGTTTCTCATGTAATAATTAACTGTGGAATATTACCCCAAACAGGTGTCTGTAGCCTGTCAAAGTCAGAACAGGTGATTTAGAATTAGCGTATTAAAAGAACTGTGAATTAGCGAAGCAAAAACGTGTTAATTTCTTGTTCCATCTGTTAATATGAATTCACTGCCAAATATTTTACTTTGTAGAACTGTGCTGGGATTGGCAAGAACATACACTATAAAAAAAAAGTTTAAAGGCCTGAATGTTTAAAAATCATGACATACGTTACTGCAAAAATAACTTCTACATTTGAGCAAGGTTTTTCTTTTGTATCTTTTAAAACTTCATAGTGAAGAATACCATATAATCCATAAAATTAAGCTAAAAGCTCTCACACACACACAAAAAAAATAATTTTAAGGCTTTCAAAACCGAGTCAGAATGCAGTGTCACGAGAAAATGCAAGAAAAATATGAATTGGCTTAAATAAAAACTAAAATCAATGTATTTATTCTGCCTTGAAAGTATTGAAATACTCAAGATCTTTGAAATGCAAATTTCTAGGCACAACACTGGTATCTACCTGTAAAGCTCTGTCCTATCTTTGCAGCAACACTGACCCCAAGAACATGCCATTCCTTTGTGATAGTGAATGTCAACAACCCCTCAAACTCCTATTTTACACTTCCAATTCTTCACAGTGGTATTTAAAGCAGTATGGATCCCAGGTCTTTTTGTTCTAATCCCCACTTTGGTGTTCCTTTCCCTTCTCCCTGGGAGCTGGCATGCTCCTGAGCTACAGGAGAATCTGGAATATGGCTGGATGGTCTGTACTGCAAACCCACTGCACAAAAAGTGGCTTTAAGGACAGCTTTTAATGACTCTATAGACTCTATATATATTTTCTACAAGCAAAACCAAAGTTTTCATAGCACTACTCTCTCTCTCTCTCAAAAAAAAAAAAAAAAAAAAAAAAAAGGGAATATTTTTAAAGCATTTTAAGTATAATTGCCCAGCAATGTATTATATATATCCATCAACTATTAATGAACATCAGGTATAAATGTCCAGCTCCTAATATATATGACTAATGACTGCAATATATTTCCTGGTGTCTTTCTCTACCTTTCTAAGCTTTGCAGAGAAATATGTTTGCTCCCTGCTGTGCCTTGGTGTTTCTCCTACCTCGTTCCCTGTCCCCTTTGGAGCCTGGTTTCAACAGCTGATTTCTTCTATCAGTAGCTCCTTGGCCTGTCCTGGAGAACATCTTAGAAGAATTCATTCACAATCATCAAAGTTATGGCTGCAGCCCATATATTTTTATGATATTCAACTGTTTAAATTCAATAATTTGCCCTTAGCCCTTTATTTTTTCAGGAAGGTGACAAGGTGCAGAAGCTCAGAGGAAGATCACACAATGAAGGGGAGGAAGGAGAAAGCCAAAGACGTGGAAATGTAAAGAAAACTGTCAATGACCTTCCTCTTGGTCCGTTGCTCACAAAAAATAAGTTATAAAGCTAATTGTGACTACAGAAGAGCCTCTGTTGTGCCAAGATTTTCCAAGGTAAGGGGAAGCCAGCAGTTTTAGGGCTAGCCTTCAGGGACATAAATCAATTTGCACTAAAATTGTCTTAGGAGACAAATACTGACTTTGTGGCTGCCCCATCCCTGGAAGTGTCCAAGGTCAGGCTGGATGGGCCTTGGAACAACCTGATCTAGTGGGAGGTTTCCCTTCCCATGGCAGAGGGTGAAACTGAATGGATTTTAAGGTCCCTTCCAAGCCAAAACATTCTTAGATTCTGTGAGTCTACAATTCAAGTATTTGTTTTCCCAGCCTATCCCTTCACACACATCCTGATGCAACAAATAGAGGGATTTGTGGCTGTTTGCCTCAAACTTGCATGCAGGACATCACCCTGCCCCCAGGCTTGTTGTTACTTCAGCATCTTTCCACAAATTGCATTTTCTAGCAGGAGGAAATCACAGAGAAACCCGTATTGCCACTTGGATTACAAGAGAGTGGAAAGATGCACACCCAATTACTGCAAAGCATTTCAAGCAAAGCTTAGAGATACGCAGCAGGTTCTTAACTGCAAATGATATGATAGGTAGTTTCTCCTCCCTAGTTTTCTGCCACATCCAAGAGATTAATACTTACATGAATCATCTGTAATGACTAGCATAATTTAGGGAAGTGAATGAGATTTTCTGCATTATTTATATTATGAACTCACAAGAATATGAATGGTGGCTTATGTAAATTCAAACCATGTTTACAGTAGCAAAGTGCAGGGAAAGACCAGCAAGGGTTAAGCTGATATTTCCAGAGTTGGAGCTCTTTGTATCAACACTCTATTGCTTATTGCTTTAGTGCTGAGTGATGTGAGTTACAGCCTATGAACTACATATGGGAAACTTTTATTGTTTTCCACATTTGAATGGAAAAATAATTATGTAGCTCACATCTTTCACATACTTAAAGTAAATGCATCAAATTCTTTCTCACGGTGTGGGCCTGAATTCTTATATTTAAAAAAAAAAAAAAAAAAAAAAGGCTGACAAGTTTTGACCTTTGTGTAATAAAGATTTTTTTTTCTCTTTTTTTCTTTAACTTTTCTTTTAAATGCTTGATAATTCAACCTAAATGTCAGCTTTGCCTTTAAAATAGAACACATCTATTTGCTCATAATATTTAAGAAATACAATGTCATTATACTGTTATCAGTGGTAAAACATGTCTAATCTTGATATAGCATCACCTTTAACAAATGCTTGTGGGAAAAAACTAGCGAATGCATAAAACATTTTATGTAGTTTTAAAATATACAATACATTAAAGTTTTAGTTGACTTATCTGAAAAGACATATTTTTGGCACATAAATAAAAAAAGGCAAGGGAAGAACTTGTCAGAAGGCAAATAAAGTATGTAAATTAAATCAAAGGTAAGGCAGCTACACTTTTTGTATAAATAACTGTGTTAACAGATTTTTATGCATATTACAGTATATTCAGATGTATTACTTCTGCAAAAACAAATTCATTGCTTCTCTCCAAAAAACAGATTAAAACAATTTATTTTATAAAATTTGGATGGATAGGATAAGAAATGTAATAGCTATCTATGGAAAATAAATATAAAAATTATTCAAGCTCCATCTACTTTATGTTAGTAATGAGATGCACTTCATTCAAATTCCTTTCAATTGAAACAGTGCTGAGAAAGCAGGAACATGATTCTGTAGGAAATGATTTCTAATCTTCATGATAACATACCAATATAATACAATTATTTACAATTGACTAAGAGTTAATTCCAATAGTATAACATCTTTCTTGCAAAAATGTCAGCTTTTATTGATGAAACAAACTAAGAATAAAACATTTTTACTCGTAGTCTAACTGTGCTGTTTTTCATTCTGTTAACCAAAACAACACAGCAATACTGTAAACAAAAAAATAGCATCAAACTGGCTGTGTTTGCATGATTTTATCAAGAATCAAAAGCAGTAGAGGGAAGGACTTTGGGATTTTAAAAGCATTAAAAATAGTTTGAGAAAATAAATTATTCTTTGTTTTGGCTGTTTATTTGGGGAGGATTATATTTCTTTTTAAGGTAATGAACATTAATTCAGTCAGAAGACATCACTGTGTCAATTGACAGGGATCAGGTACCCTTATAAAAATAACTGCAATCATGTTGCAGCATTCATAGTTTTAAATGCCCAACTGTCATGGTGGGTCTTTTTTGTTGTTGTTTTGGAAAATTAATGGAAACAACACTTAAATAAATAGTTAACATTTAATCTTCTCCCTGTATATTGAATTTGTGATGTACATGGCAGGACTATTTTCACTGGAATCTGAATGTTATTTCACTCTCAGCAATTCTCTTGCCTCAGAACACTTCAGTAACGTGTCCTAATATTCCTACAAAGAGGGAAATATGGTTTAGCTACTTCTCTGTCTAACATTCTGGGAACAAAATGCTCAACACTGCCAAGCACTCTTTAAGTTATCAAAAATAAAAGCTTTTCTATTTGCACCTACACAGGTGTTTGTGCAGCATTTTGATTTCCTTTGTCACAACCACTGGCACACTGACCCAACCCCATCCCTCACACTGAGCACTTGTCCTGCTCTTACAACACACCTGAAATGAGGATTCACCAAGGCAGCCTGAAAGATTGAATCATAAATCATAAAATGGTTTAGATTGGAAGGGACCTTAGAGATCATCCCGTTCCAATCTCAGGTTGCTCCAAGCCCTGTCCAACCTGGCCTTGGACACTTCCAGGGATCCAGGGACAACCACAGCTTCTCTGGCAACCTCTGCCAGGGCCTCCCCACCCTCACAGTATCTATCAAAATATATCAAATATGAGATATAAGTAGATAAATAATCAGATTTGGTGTAAAGTGTCACACAATACATGGGCAAGATGCAGTGCTGGGCTGAAGACCATTGATGGATACTCCTCTACTGGAAAGCCCAGATTCCACCCCTCCTTCCCCCCTTCTGTTGTGCAACTGTTTGCAAAGATACAGTTATTTTACCTCTCTCCCGATGTCAGGGCAAAGACACAAAACCCCAAATAACCAAAGCTGGGAACAAAAAGAAGCTTTTACACCCAACTCACTCAGGGCTGCCCTGCTGAACTCCTTCCACTAATATTTAAAAACATGAACAAGTATGCCCTTCTAAACAAAATACAGCAACTCTGCCTTATCTCCTCGCATGGGCTGTCCCAGCACACTCAAATGCTAACACAATGAAAGGAAACAGGTGGCTGAGAGAAATATCTTATATCCTCCAAAGCAGCTGCCTTACAAGAAATTCAATCTAGGTGTCCCGAACAAGCTGCCTTTTCATCAGAGAATGCTTGCACCAGAGATGCACAGTGTACCTACTTAGAACATATCTTCTATTGTACTGTCTGCCACCAACTGGTTCCCTTTGATTGGCACAATTTTGGCAGGTATTAATATTTGTAGCTTTTTTTTTTAAAACAGCATTTAATTTGTTTACAACAGGTGTTTACTTTCCATTGGCACAGAGGAGCCGTTGTTCCCCCAGGCCCCGGGATACGACTGGAAGTCTCACATTTCTGGTTTTCTCCTAGGAGCACAGCAGGAATGATTGAACTGACCTCCCAAGTTTCAGCAATCTGAACTATTTGAAGTGCAGGATGCAGAGCTGCAGCAAGTTGGATGTGTGAGAAAGGGTCTACATAGGTGATGACTGACAGAGCAAACCCCTTGCATGAGGAGGAAAAGGTTTTACCATGAAACTGTGTATTACCACTGGAATCTGAACTGTTCAGGACAGAATGAGAACTGGAACACAGGTACCAAGTATTTCCAGCTACTTAAGTTAAAAGTAGAAGTCTTCATGGTGAAGAAAAACGATTATTCTGCTTAAACACTACCAAAAATCCATAAGACTGTGATGTCATTCAAATAGATAACTATAATATTAAACAAAAAAGCAACATGGATTTCCAGACAACCACTCTGCAACACCCCCAGCCTAGAGCTTAAAAATATTAAATATCTCAAGCCTTTTACTTTGGTCCTGAAACATGCAGACTGAACTAAATCTGCCCTGGAAAGCATGAAGAATTATCTTTTAGATATGGACAGATATGCTTCAGACATGCATCTTTGCATAGAGAGCTCTCAACTTTCTTTTTGGCATTATCAATAAAATATTTTCATTTTCTAATAAACAGCATAATATATGTGAAACATATTGCCACAAATCCAAGTACGTTTCTTTGTAAAAAAATACATTTCTTTGCAAATTTCTTTGAGAGAAAACTTGTTTAAAGAGTTTCAGATGCTAAAGTTGATACTGAATCCATGAGAATTTAAGAAAAGTTGTGATATTTAATTTTAGGAGATGGGAGCTTTTAGAGGAAGTGTTCTCTCAACACGGTAGAGCAGCACAAGGAAAGGCAAATGGAGACTGAGTTGGCATAAGGTGGACAAGTATAAAAGAAAGAGCTCAGAGTGTTCTGCCTTCTAAGTCATTAAATTCACTTCTTGTCACTGGTATGATCCCCATCCTGCCCTCGCGCATCTGCTGTGATTGACAAAAAGTTCTTTACTCTCCATCCTCTGGGAAAGAGGAAGGTGGACAAAGGACTAAGTAGAGATTCTTGACAATGTGCAAGTTATCAACCAACAGTCCAAAAATCTAGCAGAATGCCTGTTCAGTCAGGACTTTACACATCAGGAAAAATATACAAATGGAGCTGGAATAGTGAAGATTTTGTGGAATAAGTTAAATAACCACACAGTTGGCGTTTCATTGTGTTGGGTTTCACCATGCCTTGAACTCACAGGTTTCTTCCTTGTGCTATATTTAAAGAGAAAATATAATTGTTGCAATAGCAAAATATCTGACTTTTTGAAAATAACTGCTGATCATAGACAGCAGCTCTTAGCTGCAGCTGTTTCCATCATGACACTAATTCCCCCTTCATTTGAATGGGGCTTAATGGTGCTGTCATAATAATCTTATTGTGACACCAATGGAAGTTCATGGAGACAATGCAACAATGTTAAGATTAAATAAATTGATGTCCCTACTGTGATATGTTTAGCATCGTATTCTGGAATTTCTATATTTGGGGAGCTTAATTATATAGAATTTATTAGTCTGACATATTAACCTCATTTTTATGACTTCCTCGAAAGCTTCCAGATTTAATTAAATAATTCTTGATAGCTGCACAAGCTATTGACTTCTCTTGAATGTATTCATGAGTCTGATCTGTTCAGCAGAAAACCTAATGTCAGGTTGTAATGGTAAAGTATTCCTGGCGTGTCATTGTTCTGTTGGAAACCCAGAAGTCCAGCTGGCTGTAGTTTTTGTGTGTATGGCATTTGTGAAACCCCAAACTTTACAGATGATTAATGAACCACATTTTAGGTGGCTGTGCAAATGCAAACCCTGGTTTTGTGCAGTAAGACCCAAGAATACAGCAATAGGTGGAAGAGAGTTTCTTGAAATTGGAGAAACCATGTCAAATAGAAAAGAAACATGTAGACAGATTTTTGGAACTGACCACAGTACATATTATAAAAAGATACAGATCAGCCACTCAAAACTTTAGACTACAGAATTAACGAGTATTGTTCCCACTGTCAAAAATTTAATCCCATTTTGATTTTATTTCACATCTCTGCTCAAGGCTTGCATTAAAAAGCATATTGGATGTTAGCTCAATCTGTGGAAATATCAATTTCATAATCAGAATCTCAATATGGGTGAACTGTGCACTTCACTTCTAAAATTATTAAGTTTCAAAAAATGTAAAGGGAGCAATGAAGTGTTCCCAAGCCTTGATCCTTTTCTGTAACCACAGGTGCCTGCTCTCCCCAAGGCAGAGGTATCTCACAGTTTTTGACGAGCGCTGTAATATTCCCTGTCAATTTTACATTCTGCTTGGCAGCAGTGGAAACCTGACAGGCATCAGCAGAGTGATTGGCAGTACCATGGCTGATAATGCGAGTCAAAGCAATTGGCAACAGCACCACTATCCCCCTCACAGAGTCCAGAATTTGCTTCTAATCTCAGAGGTGACCTTTGATGATACAGGCTGGAAGGTCATGGAAAGGAGATGGCTTTTTATGTCCCTTAAAAATTGTTGCTGGTGTATTTATCTATTTTTTTTTTTTCTCATGCCTTATTAGATGTTGAGCTAAAACAGCCCCTGATCTGGGAGACTTCAGCTGCAGACACAAACCCCATTTCCTTGTAGGGGCTGTGTGGCCTTGGATATAGGAGCAGTAACTAACATTTTACCTGATTCTTGACTTTGTATTTACATCTTTGATTTCCCCAGTTGGAAACAAATGTAGTGAAACCTTTCTGGATATTTCTCTGAAGAATAATCAGTTAATGTTCATAGTGACAGATGAAAAATTAAAGTCTTGTACACATTCATCCCCTCTTGATATCTGTCCAGGCTCAGACCTGCACCTACCATTAGATTCCCATGTGATCACAACATTTTTGTCAGAGAGTTCAGTCATGAATCTCTCTTTTTCAAAGACTCTAAAACATTCAAAATTTAATATGAGAACCTCAAGCTGGGGTAAACATTCAAATATTGGAGCAGAAAAGTTAGGTAACTTTTGAAGAGCAGCAAGGAAATGGGAACTAATTTATTTTGATTTGAAAAAAAACCAAAAGTCACAGAAAGGCTTGGGCTGATCCTTCTTATTTTACCCTCACCCTTTATCCCTAGAAATCCAGCTGTCCCTCCCAAACAACACCATCTTTTCCCTTGTACTTAACATAAATACAAAACTCACATCCAAATCCATCCCAATTAAAGCACAGATACAATATTTTGTTCAGATTTCACAACAATTATTTCACATCTAAACGTTTCACTTTTTCCATGAGTACTTTGAAAGGGTGTTATAGAAAATTCTGCCATGGTGGATGGAGATATTTCCATCACCAGGAGGCAGACTTGAATTGAGAGAGGTGACAGGACCCAGTAAAACATGCCTTGTACTGCTGGCCTGCTGCGCCAGCTCTCTATTGATGTACCTAAAAACCAGAGGTTTTGAGATCAATGTCATCTAATGTCATTTTTCAAGCCCCTAAAGCCTTTTGTCCTCACTTTGCTTGTCACCAAGCAAGACCCTTGTTTGACATGACAGTAGGTTTGAATAAAGGCATTTATTATTCCAAAATATTCTGATCCCTTCAGCCTGTCCTTTCATCATAAATATCTCCTTGGGTTTTTGTTTTTTTTTTTTTTTCATATAGCACTAAAATTAAAACAAGATGAAAATTCCCTGCATTTAATGTAGTCAGGGTTAGTTGGTTCCAAGAAGAATATTTCAATTTTTTTTTCCCCCAAGTGCTCTTACTTAGCTTTCTGTAAGTTGGATTGGGTACATACTGCAGCACCTAGGAAAACCAGGAAAAGTGAAGAATAGCTTATTTTGAAGCCTGACCACTGCACATCCTTTACACTTTCCTTCAGACAAGGTTGATGCCCCCTAAACTGCTGCGGTGCATGTTGCAACCCACAAAGATTTAAAATTCATCAAACAGACAAAGTGTACATTTAATACTCACATGAGGGAATACAGAATGCCTTTCAATACATCAAACTCCTAAACCTTTTACATCTTTCATTTTTAAGCTACATGGATTTTGATTTGTACAATTTTAAAAATATTCTGAAGCCTAGTCAATCTAACACTAAAAAGCACTGTTGCACAGTAAGAAATCAAGAAATACAATTCAGCAAACCTGCTATAGTTGGTCCCCAGGGAAGTTTTTTTCCAATTCTGTTTGTCATAGCCCAGATCCATCATGTCATGCTAGCCTAACTTACTACTTCTTTTTTACTATTTTTTTTTTCTTTTCTTTCTCTTTTACCCTTTTTTTTTTTTTTTTTTTGGCACACTCCAACTATTTTCTGTTAAACCAGTGCTGTCACAAGAAAACATATAAAAATGCTCTTTTGCAAACATACTGTTTGGTCTCTACTGAACTCTCCAGAGCCACGGATTTCTCTCACTGTCTTTATCAGGGGTGAATGTTGACAGATCACTGAACCTTACTGTCAGCAGTGACAGGCTTAAAGCTGTTTTGTGCAAGGTGGAGAAAAAACAAAAAAAGGTTTCTCTGCCTTGCATCTAGAAGGTCCCTGATTTAACAACAAAGGCTCGTGTTCAAAGATGATTAGCTTAAAGGCATTTCAGAGAGTTTTGATTGTTGCAGCAGTTGGGTGTCTTGCTACTGGGTGAAATATGTATTCCCCTGAGAACAAAGGCGGCAGCAATCCTATTCTGCTGAGATGGCAACTTTAATAATTCCACGTATTTATCAGTATTGTGTCAAGATCTTAAGGATTTTGCCCTTCAGGTGAAGTTGGAGGTAGATGGAATGGACACGGTGCTGAACAGTCCCGCTAAGATATACATGGAAAATGTCCTGTAAGGCCCTAGGGGAGAGATAGAAAAGATTCCCAAGTACCCGAATGAACATAACATAGATAAATGTCTTTGAGCTTTACAAAAGGAAATCTGAGCTTTCCACATTGGGTTTTAGCCTATGCATAAAGTGATGAGGCCAGGTGATTTTCCTCCATACAGAGAAGCATTTAAAAAAGTATTAATAATGTAAATTATCCAGCACTGTTTTCACACAGAAGTTAAGCCAGAAAAAAAAAAAAAAAAAGGATGCAGCTTAAGTATTGAAAATAATAACATGTCATATTCACTGTTGTGCCTTTTATATATATATAAAAAGGCTAAACTTGAAATATAAATAATGGGATTTGTTAAGAAAAAGTAATTGGAGAGATTATTGCAGCTGTGTTATGGGGTAGGGCTTGACTGAACACAGCTATTCCATATAAACTCATACAGAAAATGAACAGCTCTGTACCTCTGGACAAACATTTCCTGTAAGCTCACTCTACATGCCCATGGTCAGTGACACCAGGACAGATTTCACTGTCCCACGGGGATAATGACCAACAGGGAGAAACTATTCATTTGGTGAGGATATATCTCTCTCTTCATGCACCATCAGAGAGACGTAGGGGACTTTCAGGAGGAAATTCCTCCTAATTAATGATAGTTCAGAGCCTTATGAAGTGTGAAAGACTGTCTAGAGGAATGTGTAACATAAGCATGATTCTGAAGGGGCAAGCAGAAGAGCAATAAAACAATAAAAATGTAGGAGTAACATGCAGGACAGAGGTGCAGGTAGCTAGAGGAATTCTGAGACCAGATTTTAAAATATTTTTGTATCCTAAGGATATCAGCTTGTGCAATTATAAGGTCACAACAGATCTTTCTCTTTCAGTGCACTGAAAACTTCATATTTTAAGGAAAATACACCTTTTCCTTCCGATGTTTACTCCATCAAAGCTGGTGAGTTAGTAGCCATGTTTCATTAATCAAAAGCTCATGATTCTTCAGGAATTGCCATGGATTCAGGGTTACCCATGATACTGCAGTGGTTGTATCAACACACTAGCAGGCAGTAAGAATTGATTGGAAAATTATTAGAAGTAATTTTCATCAGCATTTATGAGATACACAGTTTCATATTGTTAAGGATTTCTTTTGGAATTGGAGGCCCATAAAGGAGAATAACTCAGGTCTTCTAAAATCACAGCATGGCAAAATGGCAGAAATATCAGAAAAAACCCCACTTTTCTAATTCTGAGAACTGCTCAGAGATTGATTTTCAGACATATCAATTCTCTCTTGACATGTTTATCTTATGATGTGTCAAGCAGCAGAGTTGTGCCACTGGCCAGGAGTGCCAAGCAAGCACAAACACCTCCCTCGACTTCTCCTGGCAGCAGCTGTGCCCACAGGATCCCCGGATCCTGCACCCCTTGGTGCTGCCAGGAGCTGAGCTGGGCCATGGGACAGGATGGACAGGCTGGCAGGTCCTCAGCAGGCTCAGCACTTCTGAATCCTCTGTGGACCAAACCTCCTCATCTCTGGGATTGGGACTAAAGAGACATTTGTATGCATTTTGTGTGAGGTTTCATGATGTTTAAACCCAGAATAAAATCCAGAGAAATCCTTCATAGGCCAAAGCATTCTTTTTCCTCTTTTCATTTCTCCTTTCTTTCTTTCCTTTCTCCTTTTTCTTTCTTTACCTAGCAGAGGATTTTAAAAAGAAGGGATGCCCATTGCTTTCCAGAATTTAACTCCATGTTTTCAAATTACTGAAAATAAAGGCCTTCTGCAGCTCAAAAAATGTCTACAGGCCATTTCCCCCCTAAAGTGGTTCATTATAGACATCAAAGCTCTGCACTGAGCCTCTTCAGGAGTGACAGAAGGGTGGGATTACAGGAGCAGCTCCAGCCCAGCAGGAGTTTTGATCCACAGAGCACCTGCCCATGCCAGGGCTGTACCAGGGCATCAGTTGTGGCAATTCACAGTCCTCTCCTCCTTCCCACTATTCCCAGTGCACCTGCACCACCCCCTGGGCTAGAAATCTGTAATTTTCATTTGTTAATTCAGAGCTCCCTGAAGGTGATCTGAGATGTCAGGGATATCCATGGTCCAGCCGGCAACACACGGGCTGAGCTGAGCAGAAGTTATCTATCTTGAAACAGGCAGAGGGGAATTAATGCCTGGGGCTGGAAAGACCTTAAACACCATTTCTCTGGACAACATCTCAGAGAGAGACCCCCAAACTATCCAGCAGCCTGTTTTCCAAAGCTTGGAACCAACACAGGCTTGGACCTAATGAGAAACATCTCAGTTTGTCAGACTTAATATTCTATGACCCAGGTGTGCTCGTGGCACAGAAAAGCTGTACCTGGAGAGGGTGATTTGTGTTCAAACCTGAGCCAGGCTTTTCTCCCTCCCTCCATCCCCGATCCTCCTGCAGTGGTGGCACAGATGGGGAGTCTCTTGTGGGACTGGAATCACTGGTGCTCTGCCATCCTGCAGCGTAACTGCTCCGCCTCTATCCAAAGACCAACAATCTTGTTTTCCTAAAAGCCTTTTCAGATGATATGTGCACATGGCATCTGTTTGCAATGTATATTTGCCATTAGTGTTTTTAAGTGGGGATGGTGGGGTCCGTATGGCACAGAACATAAGGATTGCCGTGGTAATTAGTCATTATTTGGACTAGCAGAATAACCGCTATCAAAGACTCTTAACTCACATCCCAGCGCACCCGCCACACGTTTTCTTTGTTTCTGCCCTTTATCTAAAGTATTTTTTTGCTCTGAAAACACTGTTGATATTTATCAGTTGCCTGACACATTAAACTATGCAAGGAAAAGAAAGTATAACGTTTTTGGGAAAGTTTTGCTTTCCACCTTTTTTGAGGGTTGCACATTTTGCATTACTAAACAACATCTAAACATCTCTAAATCACCACCAGTTAAAGGAAAGCTACAAAAACAAGAGAGAGTAACACCTCCCTAACAAAGTGTATCTAGAAAAAACATAAACCAGATGATTTACCTGCGGCTTCTGTTCTCTGAGACCTGTTTACTCTGCATATATTCACAGCCTGGGTCTAGTTTCTGAAATCCAGGCTTTTAATTCGCAAGGTTTTTAATTCTCACAGCAGGTGTGCCCACCATCACATGGCTTTTGTGCTCCTTGGGAAAGAGCACTGAGAGCTCAAGCTTGGGAATTCCATGCCGAGGAAGGCTGTGATGTGAGCAAATACACTTTGCAGAGAAATGGCCATAGGAACTTCTCTTTATCCTCTAACCACCTGTGCATTTCTAGGAGTGTTCCCCAGTTCCTGTGAGGCTGAGGAAGGGTCATTCCACTGCACATGGTGAACATGCAGTGGAAGATAGCAGCTCCACATCACAACAACCTGGAGATGGAGATGGATGAGCCTGACTGAACCAGACAGCTCCTTAACACAGCTCACAAACTCAGGGGAGGAGACTAGCACAGCTGTCTCTCCAGCCAGAAGGATGGACATTTTAGTCTTATCCCAACAAAAGGTAAGGCTCAGTACCTTTGCTGTAACCTGGACAAGGAGGTGGGATAAGTACACCAAGTGGGACAGACACCAGAACAAGCACTCTGCTCTTCTTACCTATCACAAGGGCTTTTTTTGTCCTCTTAGAGGAAATAAACTAGGAAAAATATCCTGAGTTTCTCACTACATGTATATGGGGGGAAAGGATTGGCTCTCAGCTCTCCCCCCTGCACCATATGGGTGATGGTGCCAGTGCCACCAACAGTGCCAGTGCTGGCCATGGCAGGGTCT
This sequence comes from Cettia cetti, assembly GCA_013401135.1. Classification (NCBI taxonomy): domain Eukaryota; kingdom Metazoa; phylum Chordata; class Aves; order Passeriformes; family Sylviidae; genus Cettia; species Cettia cetti. The sequence continues at coordinate 37,164 of VZUI01096878.1, forward strand.
TAGAGAAGCACAAGCACTTTTCTTTGAGGCTTTGAAGTCTGGAGATGAGCAAAACAGTGTTTGATGTTGAGTAATTATGTTAAGTGGACAGGTGGGATCCAGATGCTAAAGAGCAGCTTCAGATGTGAAGGCACTGGTGCCCCAGAGCTTTGTCTGGACCCCTATATGGACATCAAATATATTTAAACATTAAAAACCCTTAAGAACTGATGCTGAAAGCATGCTAGTGAGAAGCAGAGTATGTTACACTGGTTGCCATATTGGCTTGTCTGGAGCATTTGGATAAAATTTGTACATTTGTATATTTTATGTTGGATTATCATTTCTTACCGTTTCCACATGTTCTTTCATAGGGAAAATAATGCATGATCAAATGGTAAGGCCTATTTTTAAACTGCCTTTATGCAATTGAACTGAAAATATTAGTTTATCTTGTGCTATTCTGTCAAGCAGTATTATACTGATTAAGTTTTTAAAATATTATTGCTGCAGATGGAGTATACGTAACCTGCATTTATACTCCATTTCATGTGCCTGCATCTTGATTCTTGACAAACTTTGAATTTTTGACCATTGCCTCATGAAGGATCAGAATGTCATAACCCCTTTAGTCAATACTTTGAAAGGCTAATTTGAGTGAATAATTGCATTCCAGTTCAGAAGAATATTAAAATAACTAGTTTATGTGAATACATCCATCCTAATGGAAATATACATTCCAGAAGGGTTGGAAGAATTAGCTTAATATTGTTGCTGTATAAAATTCAATGACTTGAGCTTTCAGGCAGGGCTGCACAGGCAGGCTGAAAACATTTTGGCTCACTTGGGTTTGCATCCACTGTATCTGCTTCCAATCTCAAATTCCAATAAACGAACAACAAAGAAATCAAAAGGAAACTGTGTGGCTCGCCAGCTTGAACCTTGCTTGCAGAGAAACCAGACAAAACCACACAGTGTGAGGAAACAAACATAAAAACAGTGTAATATGTTTTCTATTGTCTCTGCCAAAAAAACATCAATTGGTCCAGATCCACACAAAATCTGCCTTCTTCTGCTTAAATGTACCCCACGCTCACTGAAGGCCTGGTGAGACTTCATGCACTTTAAAGTCAACAAGGCCAAGTTGTGGTGCAACCTTCATTTTGTTTCATTAAAAAAAAAAAATACCACACACAGCCATCTCAGAATGAGAGACAAATTCCTAGACAATTAAAACAACCCCTTGTGCTCATGTTCAGCTTCCTTTTGCTTTATGCAGTGTCTGCTAGCCCCATACATAGTTGGGAAATTAGAAGGTCCTATCCAAACAAGTAGCTTGAACAGCATTAATGGTACAACAGCACAAGAATACATGAAATAGTGAAATCCCAAAGGTTTACAATTTAAGATGGGTTCTAAGCTGGAAGCACCCATGGTGCAGGAACAAACCAAATGCTTTTGTTGGCTTGACCTTGAGTTAAGAGATGATGAGTAACCTGAAGATACCACATGGGAGAAAATTGGGTTGGTTTTTTTTAAGCTTCTCATGTTTACTTATTTTTAACCTAAAAGTCTCAGGCTTTCATAGACACCAAAGAAAGGAGGAAATCTTTATAACCATCACTGTTCAAAGTTAAATATTGCTACAGATGGGAACAGAAGGACTTTTTGCTGCAGGACGGTGATCCTGCACTGCACATCTGGAGCGTGCCACCTACACCGCGGCCGGCAGCGGGGACCGCGCGCCTCGGATGCCGTGAGTCAGAAAATGTGTCAGCACAAAGAAATTATGGGAAGTGTGCTACCTGGTCAGATGTGAGGAAAAGCACCATTTGTAGATTTGTTAGTCAATTAGGCTTTATTTCAAGTGATTCCCCCAAGGCTTCTTGAGGTAGGAGCATTTGTTATCCTTCGTTTCACCTAAGCCTGCTGTGATTCAGTTACTGCAGATTTCTGTAAAGTCTCAATATTTTGATTCTCAGAACTGTGACTCAGAGCATCACCTGTGCTTTGATCTCTGTTCTGAGCCTTACTGAATAACAACATAGCATCCAACACAGATACAGCCCCCCCAAAAGGGAAAATAATCCTGCACGAAACTGTCAAACATTGTTCTGTAAATGTTCCCAACCTGTAATTTATATTATTAATTAACTGAAGAATAGGGTGTCACCATTTTGGTTAACAAATAGCCCTGGTCAAGACAGGTGGCTTACAACACCTCTCTGAGTTCCACCTTTAGGAAGCATGTTATCCTTTTCATTTCCTACTCTAAAGTTGACTTCTGGAGTTTCCAATACTTGGAAAAAAACCCTCACTCTTCAGCAGACAAGTCTTGGTATACATAAACAAAGGACATTTTGGAAAAACCCAAATAATTTCTAGTCCACAGTGCTTACCTACCATTAATATTTTGTTCTCCAATCGGAGGGTATATTAAACGGCAAAAAATTGCCACACTGTAACTAGCAGAACAGATCATAGGACAAGATTGATTGACATCACCTAATTAAACTGAGATAAAATAGGAAGTAAATTCATAGAAATCTAAGTCAATTTGCTAAGTGAAAAGACTGAGAAAAAAAAAGTTGAATAGTTTACTTGTAACGAATTATCTGAGTAACTATGCAATTTCAGTAAGAACACTGCAGATATTTCAAAGTTACATATTTACTAGAAAGATCTTCAAAAAACCTTTTTAAAAAGTAAAATGTCTGCTGAACTTTTCTGACATTTACAAAAGTAATTAATTAATATGATTAAGCAAATTAGACTGAAGCAAAGTCTGACTGATTGTAAAGCATGCTGCAAGAGCCACCTGTTTGCTAAAAAGATTAGATACTATGGTGCTGGCAGCTAGAAAAAAAAACAGAGAATTATGAAAGTTAACATCTATATATACTGATCTTTGAGATCTGTCTTTTCTGACATGCTTCACCAGATTTTCTCAGCTTTACCTGAGAGAAGAATTGTTAATAAAACATTTTTGTTTGGAAAAAAGCACTGGTGATAAAGCAAAAGTAAGGACACTGCTAAGTCGGTCAGTAAGGGTGTTTATGGATCTGATTCCTAATTGGGTGCATCCAGCTAGCCAGTTCCCAAAGTCCAGGAAAATCCTAGCACTAGCCACTTCTCTACAGATGTCCTCTCCTTCACCTTGAGGCAGCAGTGAATGTTCCTGCTGCATAGACACAATATCTCAATTTAGCAGTTAAAAATCAAACTTCTGGTAGGAATGATTTGCCATGAGGTGCTATAAAACATGCACTTGTAGGATACTGATCCCTGGTGCTCATTTACAACTTGAGGCAAACCTTGAAACACAGGCCAGAGAGGTACATTTTTTGCTATTTAATAAGGTTTACTATTCCTGTTAACATAAGCCCCCCGTCCTGCAGCTTATGTTATGTATGGAACAAACACATCACCTCTATCAGTAGGACCATGCAGTGAAAGTCTAAGTGGGGACACATCACACCCAGCTTTGAAAGACTTAGAGGAGATGTTGGACTTGCCTTCATGATTAAGTGTCAGAAGACTTGAGAGAACTTGGTATTAAGTCAGGAAATGGGATGAGGACTGGAGCAGGAGTGTAGATTTTTGTGTTTATAGTGCAGGTAGAACAGCTCTGGGCATTGTCCTGTACCAGCACAGCATATCAGAGTCCCTGAAGTCTGGAGAGGAGGCAGGAGATGGAAAAGAACAATTTTCCAAAAAGCAAAGGAGCAGGTGGAGAAGGTGTGGAGAAGAGCAGAATCACAGCAGCCCTAACAACCAGATTTTGAGGACAGCCTCTGGTGAGGACAGCCTAGTTACCAGAAAAGGACAGAAGGGCCATCAGTTCCATGCAGTGGCATCAATCCCACTAATTTTTCCATAGAAATAATGCCTTAGTGCTCACCCTGTACCCTGGAGGCTTAGCTGAGGTTGCCACAGAGCCCTGTGTGTTGGATTACCACCACTGAAATAACACATTGGGCAATAACCAATTTTGCAAATCACAGTCCTGCAAAGAGAAAATGCTAACAAATGGATGTGTCTGTGAGAAAGAAAATGCTGGATATAGAAATTAGCAGAGCTGATTGTTAGGTATGCTCAATTAGGAGTGTATATATGGACTTTTCTAGAAATAGCTTTAGGCACGCTCAGCCCTGCTGCTTGTACTATATTTCTGCCATACAGATTAACTAAACACAATGTTAGAGATGCAAAAAACCCTGTGATTTGAAAGTTCTGACATAAACAGTCCCTGAAAAAGAAGCAAACAGAGCACACATTGTCTATGCCATTTGTGAGCCAGTGGATCTAATGGTTCACTTACTTTACAACCTGCTTTGGAATAATTTGGCACATCTCTAATTTTAACAAGCTTCAGTGGGATTAGATAAAAATGCAGACTTTGTTTACATCAATTAACACTCAAAGAAGTACAAAAGAACTTGTTAACTGCATTTATGAACAAAAAGTAGCAGAGTGAGAGTTTGTCCAAACGAAGTTGCTGTTCGACTTGCTCAGATTGGCACAGTTGTCTCTGAAAGCCTAAAACCAAAAACCCAAGAACGGAGCTGCATTTTCAAAGAGGCAGATGTGTATTTTTAATTACATCAGCAGATCTAATCAACGTTTGTGATAACTGCAGTTCCAGGTTTGCATGCATCAGAGTCACAGAGATGCCTGCTTCCCCCCCACATGCCATGTAGAGATCCACTGAGTCAAGTGGAAAACCAAAACTATCACAGGAGAGCTGACAAATTCATTGGCCATTGCTACATTATTATTCCTGTTTCCAATTATTTTGCCCCATTGTAGTATTATTATTCCTATTTCCAATTATTTTGCCTTGACTGATTATAAGCACATCCCTCTCTACATGCTAAGGAGCTGGAAAGAAAATGTGGATGACTTCAACCTAGCCCTAATAAATGGATGCATCATATTTGCCTAATAAAAGGTTTTTAATATTAGCAATTATATTAATAAAGACACAGAGGAAAAGAGGGTAGAAGCAAAGGTTTAAAAAGTGAGGGAAGGGAAAAAGTGCACTATGGACTATACTATATATGCAGGTAGTATGTAGTATATATTAGCTGAATTCTGATAAGATTAATTTTTTTCATCATAAATATTTGTCTCTTGCATCACATCATTTCCATACATCTATGTGTTCAAACTTCTAGATAAGACAAGAGACATCTGCAGAAGGTGTTTTTCTGACTCTCTCAGGATCAGCCACTTCTAAGGAAGCTTTCTGTTTTCTCATGTGTCACAGGCTGCCACCTTTTCCATCTTTTCCCCATTAATAGCTTAGGGGTTCATAAAACAATGTTGTCACTAAATCACAATGTTCTTAGTTACATTTTCTATGTGATCAAGAGGCCTGGGTACTATATGAATGCTATTTTGTTACTCCAGCAGCCTGCCATTGTAATTAGAAGTGATCAAGAGAGCAGTGACAGCACTGGCTGGTCAGTGCTGTGTCCCCACTCCTGCAACACCACACCCTCTCCCTCCTGACAGGACCAAATTAACTCTTACAGCCCAATAACCAATCTGCTGCTGCACTAACAATGGCAGAAGGTGTCTGGAAGAGCCTGGTGTGCTCGAGCATTGCGGATCAGAGCTCTGCTGAGCTGCAACAACAAATGGAATCAATTCCTGCAAGAGGCTCTGCATTCCTAGACTTGACATGGCACACAGCAGAGCGTGACTTAACAAAGCTCAGGCCGGCAAGGGAAAGCAAGGAAAAGGTCTTTAATTGATGGAGCCACACTTGCTGTACCACAAACTTCATTCCTTAAGGTAGGGATGGTAAGGGAAAAAAAAAAAAAAAAAAAGAAAGAAATTG
>VZUI01096879.1:7864-49394 GCA_013401135.1 Cettia cetti
CTCTGCGGGGCTGCTGCTGCCGCTGCTGCCGCTGCTGCCGCTGCCGCTGCTGCCGCTGCTGCCGCTGCTGCCGCTGCTGCCGCTGCCGCTGCTGCCGCTGCCCTCCTCTGCCGGCAGCCGCACATTGACCGTGTGCCTGCGCTGCAGTAATTGACTCCTCTGAGGAGCTGCCGCGTCGTCATCTTCCACAAGCTCACCACTGCACCCCGTGTCAGGCACCTGGCCTGTGCTCTGCTCCAGCATTCCAACAGATTTTAATGTGCTTTTATCAAAGCTTTTAATAGCCATCTGTGAGGAGAGAGAAATGGTACCTTAAAAGCATTATCTACTTTCTTCATTAAGAAGGAAAATTAATACGTTGTTTCTTGAACGTTATTATCACATGAATCTCATGACACTGAGAACACAGCCAGGATTTTAAATAGCATACTTTGTTACAGAGTAATTATTTTTGGGCTACATATGAGAAAACAAGAGGCCAACCTGCCCCAGGCTACACAATCAGTACCAGACCTGAAAACAGACATTCCAAAACTTATTCCCACCTCACTATCCCAACATCATCCCAACTCTAGTTCTAAACACCTTTTGTAATGCAAGCATCAATGCTCTTGAAATTAACAGCCATTTCTTTTGCTGTTAAGAAAAGTCGAAGTAGTAACAGACAGGGTCACGCAGGTACAGCTGAAGGCAAAGGCAGCTTTCCCTGCTTCCAGAGGTCACCTGGCAGGGAAGAGACACCCACCCTTCCACCCCCTTAGTGCCTCTTTTTGGTCCTTCCAACTGTTCATATCTTCCCCCTCCACACCTGCTCCTGTTTCTCCTGAACAGGCCACTCTGCAAATATTAAAATACCAGGAGAAATAAAGAGAATCCAAGCATGCTAATGACAGTTCTTCTAAGACAAGAACTAAAGGAGAAAGTGGCTTTTTTACTGAAATAATGGCAACAATCTTGAAAAAGCTGCAGACAGTGGTTATGCACATTTAAGTCCACTAACAATTCAGAGCTGTGTTGGACTCATGGATTAGTTCAGCCACAGCTGTATGAACTCACAATCACAGAACAGGGCTGGAGTGCTCTGGATCAGGGTCACATATTAGTTTTCTGACACCTGTGTACTGAAATGACATATTGCCTTTTATAACTGTGATCCACAGTTATAAAATCTAAATCCTAAGTTACGTATTAAGTGGAGTATTATTTCTAAAGAAAGAATTAATAAAATATTACAGCTTTATAGCATTAATTCAGTGTTCTCAAGGCTTTTGGCAAACATTCAATCTTGTAAGGGCTGTAGGAAAAGGAAGAATATCCCATTTTCCAGAAGGACGTGAGCAGCAGAATCTGCATTTCCAAGGCTGTACCAGTCTAATGATGGGCAGCTGCTGGACTAACCTGGTAAAAACTGTTTTGTTTTGCACAGGTCACTTTCTCTTGACTTAGAGTTCTGAAATGGCTCAGCAGAAGATGCAATGAGAGTCAAAGCCAGTGTAAAGGAGGCAGAAGGAGCACGAGCTCTGGGGAAGGCAGCACCCAGCAGCTGGTGTGGGTGTCACTGCACCCCAGGCAGAGGTGAATCTATTGCAGACATTTGTGTCACAGCTGACAGTGCAACATGCAGTTTGCTGTCACCCTTGCAAACAGTCTCCTCTCAGAAGCAGACTTAAAGCAAAACCTTATTTCAATCTACTGAAAAATGTCTCTCTTTCCAAAGCAAGCTACAGCTCCAAGAAGCTGCAGAGTTTTTCAGTTCTAGGTTTTGCTGGACAGGACACAGAAAACGAGACAGAGATGAAGCCTGCAGTAAGAGGCTCAAGAGGTTTAAAAGAAAGGATGAAGTGTTTAGGAGGTGTCATAGAAGCACCACTGAAGTTTGAACAATGATGAAATGAGCAATTTGGCAAATGGGTCAGAACTTTTGTGATTCAACCACCACCACTAGTAAACTTCCTTTACGTGTACCCAGAGTAATAGCAGAGCAAATAAACATATTTGCTGTAATATAAGAATAATCTGAGCAAGTATTTCCACTTACCTGGTGCAGTAAGTGATAGTCAAAATTAGGGACACTTTTATCTCTTGTTATTGTTCTCCGTAAGTGTTTTTCTCTGAAAAAGATCAAAGAAATTAAATGTCTTCATATAAGCCTTTCATAAAAGCCTCTCTCTCAGAAGCTCCACAAGGTGGAACTGTCTCACCAGAGACAGGCAGCTCCCTGCCAACGCCTTCCCAGAACTGCAGCCTACTCAAATTCCCTGTATTTTGCTATGGAATTTACATTAAGGCTTAAAAAGAAAATGAGAAAAACCCAACCAATGAGTGAACACTACTACAGTGTTTTTAAGCAGTCTGGCTCTGAAATGCTTAACTGATGGCACACCAAGTATCAGTGCAATCCCAATTTTAGAGACATTTTCAAGCCCTCCCTCACCACCCAGTGAGCTTGGCATGCCCAGAACATCTGCCTGGGGGTGTGACCATGACAATCCATTGTCACACCACCGTGTCATGTGTAACCACCCCCGACCCACTTTGGGCTTTATTAGCAGCTGCATTTCTCCTTCACTTATGGGAACAACAAACACACTCTGAGCAAGCTTCTCTGCTTACTTGTTAAATCTGTTAATTGACTGGACCAGTTGAAGTTGTCTGCTTATGGGATCACTGGCGTCCTCACAGGGCTTAGGATGCACTGGGGGTTTAAAAGAACAGGCAGCTAAAATTACAACTCAGTCTCACTTAGAAATTTAAAAAACACAGTTCTGATTTTAAATTTAACATAAAACTATAAGAGTGCTAACTTGAATTAGAGTGGTGATTTATCTTTGAAAATTTTAAAAACTTTAAAAGTTGCAGAAATAAACATTCTTCCTCAGTTAGTACAACTGGCCAGGCTTCTGAAGAGACTGTAATTCTGGACTTTGAGGCCCTGAATTCCAGTTTTTACCAACCTGAATTTTATCAACCAACACACAGACATTAAACCACCTCTTCATTAGTATTACTTACTCATATCTTCTATTGCTCTTTTAGAACTATTCATAGCATTTGAAAGAACTATTCTCAATTTCAGGTATCAGCACACTGTGATTAATTGTGATTTTCTATTAACCAGACGTTCACAATCTCTCTGAGGGAAGGAGGCAAGAGTTACTTTGAAAGCTCATGGATGCTGAAATGGGCACTCCTGCTCCTCATCTTCCCTCATTGCTGCTTTGCAGCCTCCCTGTTTTCTTTTTACAGTCCTGGTGGCATCAGGTCCTTTGCTGAGCTGTCCAGCTCAGGGGGCACAGCTCTTCTTACATGCCCAGAGTAGTGAACTTGAAAATTCACCTGAAAAACTTCTGAGCCAGCATACTGGGAGCAGTGGATAAGGCAGATCAGAAACTAGGGGTGAGAGGTGAGGGGGGAGAATCTGTGGTCCTTAAGCTCCATCTCAGAGGCTGCTTAGGCACATTAAGATGGGGCCCACCTGTCAAATCCTTTAAGGAATGAAACAATTTTGCATCATGAATATAACATATAATGTTACTACTACCAAAACCAGGGAAGGTCAGAGTGAACATTGCAAGACAAAAGGTATCCAAAGGATGGCAACTGATCTGCCCAAGGCACTGGGGCCCTGCTGCAGCCCAGCTGTGCTGTCACTGCACCATGGCCACACTGTGCCACCTCCTGCCACTTGCTCAAAGTCCTCTGCAAACTGTGCTGCAAGGTTCACAGTCACCTCTGCTGCTCTCATTTCTGTCCCAGAACATGAGAGACAGTAACCAATGAAGAGTCACTCCCCGACCTGTTTCAGGGCAATACAAATGACACCAAACAGTCATTTAAATCTGCTTTGCTTTGCACTGAAACGCACAGTTCTTACATGTTAATTATCTCAAATGTGGTGTGTTTTCACCTTTAAAAGTTTTTGTAGTTAAAATTCACACATGTACCCCAGAGCAGGTGAAAACTAAGTTTGAAGCAATGTCATGAGTACAATACAAAGTCTGCTGCATTTAATTACAGTGTTTTAGGTGTTCAGGTGTTACCGATCATAAATATGCAAAATAATTGACTATTCTATTATTATATATAAAGCAATTACATAAAATATTTCATATAATCACCCATGAATTCCTAAATCCCTTTTTATTCATACCAGTGGAAATATCACAGTTACCTTTTTTCCTTATCTTGACATGCTGCTCACTCTCCTTCTCTCCCTCTGCTGATGTGGTGCTGCTTGGTGCTGCTTCCAGCAACTTCATGATTTTTGAATTCTTGATTTTAAGAGTTTCCATTTTCACCATTGTTAAAGAAAAAGAAAAAGAAAAACAACAGTACAATTTAGTATTTTAGTGTGCAGAGTGTATTAATTATACATTCTGTATTTTATCTCACATTATTTTCTGTGCAGAGTATATTAATTAATGCTTCCATGAATCAATACAACACGCAAAAAATAACTCATTATAAAGCAAACTTGAAATTGTCTCATTCTGAGTAAGGACAAAATCAGTGTTCCACAAGTTACACGGTAATGCAGTGATGATGTTGGGAGTCCTGAGCTCTTATTGTAAGCTGTATTACTTATGGTTAAGCCAATTTCAGTTTAAATGGTAACATACATACTAAAATTGATTCAGTACAGAATTTTGTGGTCATTAAGCTACATCTCAGAGGCCATTAAGCACATTAAGATAGGGGCCATGTGTCAAATCCTTTAAGGACCGAAATAATTTGCTGTAATTTAATATTACATATAATGTTATTGCTATTAATAAAGGGGAAGGTCAGAGTTATCTATTGCAAGATAAAAGGAATCAAAAGGCTTGAAGGGCAGAAGATGGGCGGGACAAGGAATGCTGCTGCCTGTGCAACTGGTTAGTGCAAGGCGTTCATTTGCCTACACCCAACATTGCTTCTGCTCTCTCTGCCATTACAGAGATTTTGATGTTAATTTTATTTAGGCCTCAAAGAGCGCTTTCACTCCTCTATGCTGGGATAATTTATTCTACAAACACAACCGGTTTCCCAGGCCAGGGGAACCATTCATAGGCTGTACAAGGAGGCCTGGCAGTGTGGGTATCCCCTGTACCAGCGCTGTGTGCAGCTGAGCCCGTGCAGCCTGCAGCAGCGGCAGCGCTGCCTTGCCCCCTGCCCTGCCCTGCCCTGCCCGGGCTGGCGCAGCACTCACGGGCTCGGCGCAGTCGGCGGGGCTGCAGCCGCGCTGGTTGCGCAGGTGCCGCAGGGCCCCGTGCTGCAGCAGCAACGCCACCAGCGCCTCGTTCCTGCCCGCCACGGCCTCGTGCAGGGCTGTGCTGCCCTGGGCGTTGCAGAGGTTCACCGAGGCTCCGTGCTGCGCAGCAAAGGGAAAGCAGAGTGAGAAAGGCAGGACGGGCCCCAGAGCTGCACCACCCGAGCACAAGAACACACCCGGCCACGTTACTGCCCCACCTCCCAGCTGCTGCTTCAGGGATCAGCTCATATGGGTTTTGTACAGATCTGTTACATATTCCAAGCTTAAGAGACACTTAAGAAACCCCCAACCCTATGTAACAGCATCCCAGGCAAGAAAACCTGCCACACAGAAGTTCCATAAAAACAGCTACCTGTACAACAGCAAGGTAATATTTAACTAAAATCTGTGTGAAGGGATGGGACTGAAGGGAGTAACTTTAACAAAAACTCTTATTTCTTTCCCCAAGTATTTTTGACAGAGAAATGCACAACTAAAAATACTGATCCCAAGTACTGGGTGGGCACAGATATCACATAAGAAATAGCAGCAGAAAACTCTCAGTGATCTTACCTGCAACAACAGGGCAGCAGTCTCATAGTGACCATTCAAGCATGCATAAATTAAGGGAGTATTTCCATAGATATCCTTTTTATTTTGTTTAGCATTGTAATCCATCAGACACTTTACCACCTGTTGAAAGAAGTTACAACTTTACTCTTACTGAATAAGAGTACTGAGTTAGAGATTAATTTTCATGTTTTAACACCCACTTTTAAAAAAAGAAAAATTTAAGCAACTACAAGAAAGGCCAGAAAATAAAACTCAAAGCGTGTGAAAAACAAATATAACCAGTAATTTAACAAAACATCAAAACCCAACCACCACAGCAGCAGCACCCTTTTCCAAACTCATCACAACCCTTGGACGTTCTTTATACTGTAATTACCCCATGAAACTAGCCCATGAATTGAACTACAACTTTGAGTTGTATTCTTGGTTTTTCTTGCTTTCCCAGTGCTTTGCTTCCCATCATTTTCAAAATTCTTTTATTTTTCCTCCTGCAGTCTTCAGCTCCTTATTTTTAAAACCCTAATTTTCTGCTTTTCTGCATCTTTCCGTTTGCCTGTCTGCCCCTGCTTGTTCATGTTTGTTATTTTCCCCTCTCATTTACTCTCCCTCCTGTATTGACACTCTCCCCCCATGGGCTCATGCTTCTCCTTCACTGCTTTTGCTTCCCTGACTTCAAGTGAGGGGTAAGTTATCTGCTGCCTCAAAGCTGCACTTGGCTCATGATCTAATTAAAGGAGTTGAAACTACAGTAACTATTTAATGCTGTGGCTACTGAAGGTACCAAGACACAAACATAACCCAGAGAAGAAGGCACAGAGCAACGCACACAGAGGATTCAGCTGCACGAGGGAGGTCTAAAGCCTTTGAAGTACGACAGAAGGTTTTTGCACCACGTGCACTAAACCAATATTTTAAGTCATTTATAAAGAAAAGGTGTCAATGAAACCCTTTCAGCTCAAAGTTCCCCTTTCCCTCTGGAGATTTCAGGCACTGAAAACACAAACCAGCAGCGCCACCGTCATTTTCTCTGCTGAGGTTAGGTCTGGGTGCTGACTCCCCGGGTGGCAGGCAGGGTTACCTGGCAGTGTCCCCTCTGGCAGGCCAGGTGCAGGGGAGCTGCCAGCTGCGCGTTCCTGGCGCTGGCGCCGGCGCCGTGCCGCAGCAGCAGCGCCGCCAGCTCGCCGTGCCCGTGCAGAGCAGCCATGTGCAGCGGGGTGAAGCCATCCTGGTTCGACACGTTCACCCCCAGCCCGCTGGCACACTGCCTGGAAAGCTTCTGCAACAATAATCATGCTTTAATTAATGAAATGGCCAAATACCTGCTAAGTTTATATAAAACAGGCAGATGGGCATTACAAGAAATTCTGCTAGAGCCTAACTTGAGGCCTTCGGAAAAAGTGAGTAAAGCAGAGCAGCTGGGTAGTGTTTTTCAACAGAAAATTACTTTTATTGTTATCTCTTTTCTTCCAATATGATAACTTCATGAAGAGTAACTCCAGGCAAAGTATTCATGATATTAAAAAGAGGCCAAAGCAGCAGAGGATGAGACATTAGTAAAACTGAAAGCTTTTATATAGCTGTTAAGATACTTATCCTGGATATGAGGCAGTGATAATTAGTTATTTTCATTTAAACAGATATTTATGCTCATTGAGACAGACAATAAACACCTCTTAATGCTACATGAAGCTTGGGGTAATAAAGATACAAACTAAAATTAATTCAATTCATCTGGAAGCAAGAGTGGCCCAGAAAAGAGACTCCCCTGGGGAGCCAGGCTAAGGAAAGCACCTGGAGGACAGTTTACCCAGCAGTACAGAACATCCTCTTTCACTCCTCTTGCAAACTGTGGCTGCCTGACATTTACAGTGGTGCACAACCTTTCATTCTGTGCTTTCAACTTATGCCTGCCTAACACAGGGATTAGGATTAATGAACAGGCTCCTTCTTCTCCTTCAGCAGACAAGTAAATTCTGCAGCTGATGCCATTCCCCTCCCCGTCAGCAATAAAATGAGCATTATGGACTGGACCTCTGGCACCTTTAGCACATGATCTCTGTCCTGAGGGCACAGGGACAGCCCTTAGCAGAGAACAACGCACGGTGAGAATGTGAAGCATTTAAGAACAGCACACTCTAAGCCTGCACAAAATAAATTCGTGGTGGCAGTGGGGAATTTAGAAGTTATGCCATCTCACAGTGCTGTTAACCCCAAAGAAGCCAATAAACTGAAAATTTGCACTTAGGTTTATTTTGCAATGACTTATCCAGTCACGTACACCTTCAGACGCCTCCTGGCAGGTAAGTTACGGAATTTCTGTTTCCAAAAATCTGGGATTGCTCCTTATTTAAAACAATACTACCACCACCAAATCAAAAACACATACACAAAAAGACCCCAAAAAAACAAACAACAAAACCAAAAAAACCACAAAACACACAAAAAACAAACAAACAAACAAAAAACAAACAACAAAACAAACCAAACATGAAAGGAGTGTATTGTAAAGCTTTCTTCTGTTCTACAGGAGTGTGGTAAATTAGCAGGGAGGAAATCTTTTGCAACTGAAAAGAAAGTCTTTGTCATTATGTCTAATCTCTGAAGAGGCTTTAGATATGGCTTGTAGAAAAGATGCCATGCAATTTAAAAAAAGACTTTATCAGCATTACATGGATTCTGGGATTAGCAGGTATTCCTTGCTGAACTGATTACTAACAGGTAAGCAGATAGACTGTGCCCGTAGCAGTGTAAATTAAAGAGAACCAGAGGCTTAGAAAAGAATGTTTATTCAAAGTCGCCCAAATCTTCCTGACAGTACTCCACACATCCTAAGAAAAACCTGTGAAGCCTTCTCAATGCTTTAAACATTGAGCAAGTCCATGAGCACTGTTCCTGTATCCAAAATTTTCAACAGTTCAATTAAAAAAAGAACAATTTCATACCATCAGATGAAGTGTGATAATCTGTGTGATAATTTATTCTCAGACAGAGAGACAGAGGTGCTGGGCAATATGAAGGCTATTTCCCTGGAGTTAAAACTTACATTACAAGAATATTTCTTTTTACAGAATGAATATTCCAACCTTTTGTGCTGGCCCACATTTTGAGCACTGGCATAATGGATGGCAGAATTCTGGTTTTGATGTACTGGCTGTGTCATCCTCATCTTCCAAGTCTTCTTCCATCCATTCCAAGAGATAACGGACCTGGCATAAAAAGCAAGTCCTTCTTTATAGAGTCCAGAAGTTCCATGTCCTAACAGATCTGCACGTAGACAAGTCAGATTTGACAAACATACACTTGTGAGGATCTCAGGGAGAGCACACAGCTACCTCCTGCCATCAGCTGCTCACAGGCCAAATTAAAAAATCAAGTGTTATTGTTGACAAAGCAGCTAGGAATTCTCCAAGTACAGCATTGAATTATAAATTACTTCCTGCTGCCTAATCACAACTTCAGTGTTCACCCACTCTCATACACTCCAAATCCTTTTAGCTCAGATGATCTGTGTCAGCTCATATCAATGTGAATTTTGTTTCATTTTTTGCTTTAAAGAACATAACGAATGACAAGGATGATAACATTTAACCGACACCCAAAACCTTGCAGGGGCACTGACTTTCCTTAGGTCTGTCACTTCTCAGAAGTTGGACAGTTTCACTTTTTTCTCAAAGTAGAATGCCTCATGTTTGAGAGAGAGACCCTTCACTGAAGTCTTAGGGCTCAGTGCATTCATGTGCAACCTGCAGTGATGCTTAAGGCATGCAAATTTTACATTACATTTCATTCAAAAACAACAACAACAAAAGCTGTTTAAGCAGTAAATTTTTATCTTGAAATTCATTAATCTACATTTCACTGAAGACATTTTAGAATTAGCAGTGACTGCATTAAGTCTCCATTGCTACTGGACCAAGCCAAGAGCTCTACAGCTGCTAGTCCAAGGGAATGGGGACAGTGGGATTTCTGAGACATTCCTCCCACTCTGCTTGCTCTCACACTTGTCACAGGTTCTGCTCCTCACCACTGAGCTCTGGGAAAACATCACATCCATGTCCTATTCCACCTAAACACATGCAGCTACAACAAATCCTAGGACAGCAAGGAAGGGCCCTAGACCCGATTTTGAATGATAACATATTTGAGCCTGAAAAGGGATGTTTTTCACATAACATTGCTTTCCCTGCAAATTCCACATTGTTCTCTGAGAAAAGGGAATCTTCTCTCAAGCCTGCCTGCTTCTGGAAGGCCAGCTCAGCAAAGCTCTACTACTTGCTACATTTGTACATGTCTAAAATAAGCAGAACTGTCACTTCACTCCCCGCTTTCCCTCAGACTCACCAAGACTCTCACAATCGACTTCCTCCTCCTCCTGTGACTGCTGCTCTCACTATCCAGTGCACAGCTCCCAACACATTGATACCAGTGTCTCCCAAGAACCTGAACACACTGCTCCTGTGCCCATCTCTTTATAGTTACACTGCAGTAGCCATTCTTCTTAGTTTACAGGTATTTTTTGTCAAAATATTAACTGTACTTTCAAGTAGGCACACACTGAACAGCTCAGGAGATTGTGTCCAGTCTCGTGTGCCAGGTAACTTGGCACCTGAAAGGTTCTTTACACTGCTGGGTTACTTTGGAATACTCAGCTGGGCACTCTCAGTCTCTGTACCCTCACTCCAACCTTCCAGCTGCTCCACAAAACTTATTTCAGACAAAAGATTTGCCTTTTTTCTGTGGTAGATTTGCACATATCCTTTCCACTGGACAGCCTGGGTACAAGGAGAGCACCAAATCCAGTAGCTATGCTGAGACAATGTCAATCATATCATAATGTTTATTTTTTTTTAATCTTCTAGTTTCTTCCATGTTGTTAACGCCTCCTCTTGCAAAGCTCAGTTGGCTGTCACAGCAAAAATCTACAGCAGCCCTAATGACCTGGTTGCTGGGGCTGTTCCTATGGAGACAGACCTCAGGCTGTCAGAATAAGGTCAGAGTTTTTAAATACCCTTGGTTTTTTAATAGATATGCAATCTGTAACCTTTGTCATCCAGTTGGATGGCTCTCCTTCTACGAACAGCTTCACATGGACGTCAGTAATGAGGAAAGTAAGGCCACAGAAGATAAGGTCATTTAGCCACCTGAATGCACAGACTGGATTTGTCTATCCTTGTCACTGCTGGCATCTGTTGAGCAGTGTTAGATACTAATTTTTCAGCAAGTTATAGCACTATATTTAATTTTCTTGATGAAGTTTAGATTTTCACAAAGTGGCTGAAAAGTTCACTGTAATACATGCTCATTTGTGCACATAATGTGTAATACATGCACATTTACCACTGGCCAGGAAGATGGCAAATATCACCACTGTACATATTGCTGCTTCTTGAAATAACTTAAGGGCTGGCTTGGAAATAATTACTTATATTAAGTCACATTGTAACCTAGGATAATGGTATGTACTCAACTACTGAACAGCTCTTTGCTCTATCAGCTGATAAATTATTTCCATCATCTCAGTGGAATAAAACATAAAAGAAACAGTATTAACATGGCACATATTTTGTAACATGGGTTTTCTATTTTCTGATGACTCTATGAGGCTTCATTGGCATCTGTAACTCCTGGTATAAACCAAACCCAAACAGGTTTTTCAGAACATGCACCCAGCAGAGCAAACCTGCATTCTCACACAGCTTTATGGTTTTGTTCTGTGAACAAGAAAATCAAGAAATCTACAGCCTTTTACACATTTCCAAAAGCAAAACTCCTAAAGATTCCTGTGTCATCTTCAATTTTTCAGTAGAATGACATCTGAAGCATCTTATTTTTTAAGGCATAATAAATCAAAAGGCAATAATAAATAAAAAAGTGTCAAGACAGGTGGTACCACAAATTACAGAACATCACCTCTGAAACTGGTATTTTTCTATTATTATGGCCATCAGCTGTCCATTTGAGGTGAAATCCAAACTATATGTTGTTGTGTGTCCCACAAATAGCATTTCTGTGCTGACTAGTGTCACCCAAATTTCCTCTTTACGTGAGATTATTACTCAAAGCATGCTCTACTTGATATTATTTACAAGTAACTTCCTCATTTGAATGAGATAAAATGGACTCCAATAATATTCAACAGCCACATTAACACTCACCATTTCCAGATCTCCATCAGCAACTGCTCTCAGGAGTTTTTCCACCTATGTATGAAGAATATTATTTATTTGCTTTGTTAGTATTGGTATTAAGCAGAACACACAGAAAATCCTGTGTCCTTTGCTAACCTCCTAAGCTCATGCAGTAGGATTACTGCTGGCCCATTTCATATTTATTGATAAAGTTTAAAGGAAAAACCTTCTTCCTTTATGAAATAGAAAATCTGTACGAGGCCTGTGGTCATTTGATGATCTCTGACTTGCTTAGTTAAACAGTACTTATCTAAATTGAGGCTATGTGGCCCACCCATAAACAAAGCCCTGTAAGCTGATATATGTTATTATGCTGCTTCAGCAGCAGCTGCCCCGTGCATCTCTGTGTGAACCTAACATTAAAAATCCCTGCTCAAGGCAAATTCCCATCCTAATATACACTAACACTGTTTGGACTCTTGCTGAGCTACTCTATGCTACCAGGAACACAAAGGATGGCAGGTTGCATTGTGCTATTTGAGAAACAACAGTTTAAGATGAAAAAGATGCTTTCCAATTGTTACATTGCATCTGCAGATAACTGGTTTAATCCTGTCCTAAACCCCAAATATTTACAAATCTAACTTGACTGTAAGTATGAAATTTGTTTTCTTACTTATAATCTGGAAAGCTATAAATATCAAAGGTGTGCATTAGGACAAGCACCAGCATTAGACCATCTAGGTGTAAGGTCAAGCCAGGGCTGCACTGCTGGGTGAAGGTGCCCGCCTGCTCACAAGCTCTGCAGGGGGAAGAGAGACACGTGAGGGAAGAAGAGGTGGAAGGTGCTCTGCAGAGCACTGCTGCCATTCCCCTGAGCCCTCAGCTTGCTTGTGAAAGCAGGAGAAGGAGATTAATTTGTCTATTCACTTCCCTAGTTCTCCACTCTCTCACATGAAGAAGTCCAGATCCAACCTGATAGGAATGGGAAAGGTGCCAGTAAAAGGGCAGGGAGAGTCCATCAGTCCTCTCACAATTCACCTGGCTCTGCACAGTGTCAGGAATCATTTAAGAAGCTTTGTCTGTTTCAGCATTATAGCAAATTTCAGCACTGTGCTAGAATCACCCAGGAGGCTGCTGTGTGAGCACACTTGTTTCAATAGTAAGGAACACCTTGCAAGCTGAAGATGTCATGGAGTGACAGCAGCAGTCACGTTTCAACCTTCTTATGGAAATTACCACCTTGCTGAGGGTGACAGTGGTGTTTGGCAAGGGAAACAAGGAAGAATGAGACTGAAGATTGTGCTTTATTGCTCTGATCTCCTTCTTCAGCATCTTAGATGAAGAACAGGAGACGAACAGCTGAAAGATCAGAGGCCAGATTAAATTTTTATTTCTTCTTAGGAATATTGCTAAGTTTGGTTTTAGCATCACCTTTCTAATACAGGATGAAGGTCCTTGAAGTCATGCACTGGTCACTCCAGGCAGAATCTATGATTCTTTGATTTTTTTTTTTCCTTAACTTTGAATGTCTAAAAGTCAGCTGTCTAAATCTCAGCCAGGCATTTGAACTCCCTCTCTGGTAAGTACAGAACAGAATGCAGTCAACAAATAACACCTGAGTACAACTCAGGTCAAACTAAGCATGTCTGAGATGAATTCGTCTCTGGAGTTAATTTCCCTCCACTAAGGAGGGAAATTGATGTCTGAAGCAAAGACAACTATCTTCCAGAAGCTGGGTCAGCTGAATCCCAGTCTCCCCACATATACAGCTAAAATGGACTGTACACACTAGGGAGGTCTGTGCCTCCCCTAAATTTCCCCTAATCACACAGAATAATGTCACTGGAGAACATAAAGGTCTTAAGGATTTTTCAGGAGTCACCTTATGCCATACAAGATGCCTAACAGTAATAGCAGTGACCCACAAACTCTGATAGCTTCTTTCCAAAAATAACAACTTTCTTAAAGTACTAAAAGCTGCCTCAGGCCCAGCAGTGGTACATTTGTTATGCAGCTTATAGATAATTCATTATGAGTACTTAAGGGCAAAATGTCTGCTACATGCATTTCCTCATCTTTCCAGTTTGTTTTCTCACTCTTCCATGGAGCAGAACCTACCTTCAAATATAAAATAGAAGAAACAAAACTACTGCAAGTCACCTCCATGGGCAGTTTTTCAGCTGCTGAACAGAAACTATGCATGGAGATTTTAGTTCCAACAGAGCAAGTCCCAAATTTACAATCCTGGCTCCTTCACTCTCTTTTTTCTAAGTCAGAATAAACAAGCCCCTCTGAGTGGCTCATTTAAGAGTTTAATTCAGTATTGATTAATAAAGGTCTGAATGGATCCCCTTAATCCAAGGTGCAAACCTTGAAATCTGGAAAACTGACCATTTCAGTTTCCCATTATTTCCAGTGGTATTTCCCTCATGGAGCTCTCAGCATCAGGCTCTTGCCTCTTCCAGAAGGGAGCCCAGGTGAAACTTGGCAAACAGAAATTAACTAAAGCTGGATTACAGAGAGGGTCATTAACCCCAAGGACCTCAGGTGTAAGCAGTTTGTAATCTTTTTCCCTGGTTTGAACTACAGTCTTAGCACTTGGGTGTGATAAATTTGTTGCTTCAAAGAAAAATAAATCCTCAATCTAAGAGGAGAACCGATTTAGAGTGCTTGACTCTGTACAAACAGGAGGTACAGCTCTTCACTGAGCCCCTCATAGAGCAACTCAAGTGTGAAACCACATTGTCCAGTCAAAATGTGCATCTTTGTGTTTCTTCAGCATTTTTAGAAAACTGAAACTTCTGGCAAGAGAAGAACCTTTTAATAGCAGGAAAAGGAAAAATTTGAATGTAGAGGTGATATTGAGACAAACATACTTAGGAGGTCATATTGGAAAAGAAATGAATAGGCAGACTAGGAAAAATAAAAAGCATTAGAATGAGTGGTGGTATGACAGTATTGGGAAGGGGTAACAAAGTGTGGATCTGAGATCCCACAGGAAAAAAATTCAGAGGATGCCATCTGGTGTGGACAGAGCAAAATCAGCAAACACATACATGCAAGATATTTAATGCATAGTCTGGACTTCTTCACTTGTTACAAAATTGATTCCCGTGCCTATTTTGAAAGCATGTCTTAACATTCCAGCTTGTTGTCTGCCAGCATGCCTGTACTAGTCTCTTTTCCCTGATAGGTTTTGTAAGCTGACAGTGGCACTCAGTTCCTGGATGGGGCAGCCAGGGCACTGACTGCCTCTGTACTTTGGTAAACCTCAATACATTCTCAAATTACACAGCTAACTTCAATAAATATGAACAACTACTTCAGAGATGGTGTCAATTCTTCCCCAGAAATAACCAACAGAGCAGTTCAAACCACACAAAAACAAGTGCTCAGGGGCTGAGATGACAAACCCCTGAGGACAGCAGTTATCATTTTCCAAAGCAGACAGAAGGCTATTCCTGAAGGAACAGTTTAAAACACTGTGGTAAATTATCACTCTTTTAGCTTCCTTCACTTTGCTTACTGTCAAAACCTATACCTCAGTCTTACTTACCTCTTTATAACTGTTCTTTGCTTCTTCTTGCCTTATATCAGTTGATGCTGATGACAGGCTTGAGACAGATGATCCTCTGCTGAAAGTTTCTGTTGAGTGCTGAGGAGATCTTAGCGGTGACTTACAATTGGAAAGAAACATATAAAAATTAAACAAACAAGCAACCAGAAAAAGTTCAGTATCAAATTAAGGAGGTCAAGCATAGGCAAGGAACAGTTCAGCAGTGGGCTGTTACCTCAGAAGCACTCTGTCCTCTTTCAAACGTTACGTAGTTTAATTCCATCAATGACAAAATCTGCATAAAAATATCAAAGAGAAGAAAATATTAAAGTGCAATGCCACTTACAGAGAAATCTACTGATTAAAACACAAATTAGCTGACAACCTAATAATTCGTAACAGATTATGACTGAGTAGATTCAAAGTACCCACTTACAAGTTCATGTTCTATCCCACAGAATGTATTCCTGCTGCTGGGGTTAAAATGGGACCTCTCTTCCTCAGAGTGAAACACACCTTTTCTCTTAAGCAGTGAAACACTATTAGCAGTGAACATCTACACCTCTGTGGTGTTGCACCAGAAAGAAATCAGGCTGGAAGATAAAGAGGAATACCTTGGAATTTAATGCACACTGTAGGGAAGTCTCTTTCATCCGGTTCTGAATTTCTGGGTTTGCCCCATTTTGCAAGAGCACTTCAATGATCCCTTGGTAGCCCCAGCGAGCAGCAATGTGGAGAGGAGTGTCTCCCTTCTCATTGCCAATATCAAGTCTGCAGGAATGCACATCATAGTACACCAAGGCCTTGACACACTGGGAAGAAAAGGAAAGCTATCAATAAATTATAGTGTTGTGTCTCAGTTCAGACAACAGGCACAATCCTAAAAGGTTTGTTTTTATTGCTGCTCATGTAACCCATTACCTAAAGAGCAGGCTTTAGTGGCTCAGTGCCATTAAATGAAGAGTTAAATAACTACATTTGCAAAGTATTGCTATCTTTAATGTGAAAAAACATTAAAAATTGCTACGAACTACCAAATAAAGTTCTCATTTAAAGCATTAAACAATTTAGCCTTCAAATATTTTTATTTACTTTTTAAAATATGTAAGTTTAGTGCTAATTTGCATCAGTTTAATTCCATTCCATTAGAATGCCCATTTGGTTTATTACAAAACAATTACTTACATCCTCATGACCGTAAGTGCAGGCTAAATGAAGTGGAGTATTTCCATTATTATCCTGAACATCAGTACTTGCCTTGTAGTGCAATAAGAGCAGCTTAAAAGAAAAACAAAAGTAGACATTTAAGTAACTAAAAAATTAATGTACAAACAATTATTGCCTTGCAGATTCCTTTAGGGTCCTGGCATGATGAAGCACTTCATGAGACACTAGCTCTGCCTCCTGTTTCAGACCCACCCTCTTGGCATTGCAGCACTGTTTGTGCCCTACCCTGAGAATCAAAAATCTCTTCTTACATATTCAGAATTTTAATTGAAAAAAATGAATTCTCTACTGCAGCAAACACTACAATACATTCACTACATCATCTACCTTGCATTTCAAGAGCCTATGCAAGAAAAGACAGCTTAATTTCAACAAAGCCAATTGAAGAATATCACATATATTAAATTCAAGTAGACAATAACTTCTGCAGGGACACAGTCTATCCTAAACACAGTGTGAAGCATTTAACTCAGCCCAATGACTGCAATGGCTGCTCTGTCTCAAGCAAGGGCAGAGATGCTCTCAACTTGTATTATTTATTAGACATTGGTGTTAATAAAGTGGATGAATTATGAGGTATGCAGAGCTGCCAGTTGGTTATTACCGATGGCTAAAAACCATGCAGAAGAAGAAAGAAAATATCTTGCAAACTACAATGATGAAAGATCCTCCATTCTGACAGCTTACACAGTTCTGGTAAAAGCTCCCTAGAAGATCTAAATGCCAGTAACAGAAGAAGAGCTTAGTAAGAGTCATGTATTTATTATTTAGGTTAGGGGTTGTGCTTACTGTAACATTTTGATATCCCTTCTGGCAGGCGAGGTGAAGGGGAGTTGAACCGTGGTAATCTGTAGCATTGACAATGGCTCCTTTGGCTACCAGTAAATCCACTAATGAAGTCTGACCTTGGAAAATAAGCATTCAAAGAAAGGAGTAACTTTGCACAGGAGCACTGCTACTTTTCAAATTCAAGCAGTGACTATAAACCAAGATACCCTGCATTTCTGCATACTGTGTTTCCATATACTGCATATTCTCTGCCTTGGTATTAGGGGCTTTTTGTGGCAGATCATTCAAAGTCAAAGCCCCATAAAAGAACCTCCAGCTAAAAGCAAGCTATACTTGTATCCTACTAGTAACAAAAGAAAATATTTAGATTCCATACAATAACAAAAAAGGAAATTATAAGTAAGAAACCACCCACTAAGAAAATAATACAGCTTCTAAAAAAAGGAAGATCAATTACATAATGAACATTACAATACAGGCGTTACAGTTCTACAAGGCACAGCCTGCTGCAGGAAAGAGAAAAGGTGTTTCTCAATTTGCCAGTCCTTTAAAACAAGACTGATTTCTGAGGACACATTTTTACTTTTTCTAAGCTGAAGAAAGCACCACTGCAGTAATCACTATGGCAAAAGTAAACAGTCAGCAAATAAAGAATAACTCAGCCATAAGAAAATGAGCTTAAAAGAATATACAACAACTTCTGTACTCAGAAACAGCAAAGTTTCAACTGCAAAGAAGCAAAAAACCAACTCAATGCAGGATTCCAACTTTAATACAAAGGTGCAAAACAGACTGACATAAAGATACAAAAGCAAAAGGAGTAGGAAACACTAGTGAAGAACAGCAAGGCCACTCACCACAAATAGCAGCTATATGAAGTGGAGTGTATCCCCGGTCATCTCGGGAAAAGGGGGTGATAATGGAAGGGTCATTCAGTTTCCTTGAAAACACAATGGTTTGAAAGCAGCTTAATCACTCAGGTGGTGGTAGGAAGGAGGAGAGAAAGGGAAAAGCTGCCAAGGATGACAAAAACCTGATTTTGGAACTTTGTATCTTTTTACATTGACAAATGATTCCATACAGAACTTTACATTTTGTTAAGAGAAGTGGGTTATTCCCATGTGACAGTGCCCTCACGAGGGAGACGCAGTGATCACCACGGGAAAAGAGGAAGTTTAATTTTTCTTACAGCTTATATAGATTTTTGGAAAAGACCACATTGGAAGATTGAGGTTCAACCTCTTCAATTCCACTGGTCTTAAAAGGTGTCCATCAATTGTCCTTTCACAGAAAGAAATGTAAACAAGATAAAGAATTCTGAAAACATTGCTTTGTTTACATGAAATTTCTGACTCCAAGAACTCGAAGGCTGGAAGGCAAGACACCAGTCCCAGATCTGCAAATTTGATTCAAAAGAAGAAACACCATGTTTACCAAAGGAGACACAGAATCCATCACAGAACAGGTGGGTTCCAAAGGATTCTGTATGCTCCCAATATTCCTCCTGTTTTTTCAACCCCCCCCACACACACACGCTCTCTACTACATCCCAAAGTGCTACCAAATTCCTCTACAACCAAAAGCAGCATACTTTCTGCAACAAATCTTAGATAAAGGCTTCTACACAGCTTTCTATGCATTTGTGGGGTGAAGAGTGCTCACCCAGAAACCAGCTTCTCGCATTTGTCACAGTAACACAGCGGGTGACACATTCTCTGTACAGTGTCCTTATCACTGTCACCTTGACTTAGCAGCCGCTCCACTTCCTCCTGATCACCTGAAGCAATATGCTACAAAAAAAAAAAAAAAAAAAAAGAGAGAAGGGAGGATGAGAAACCAATACAAAAAGCCTCATTAAAAAAAAAAAAAAAGCCAAGAGTAATTTACTGAAGCACAGAATGAAAGGAACCGATTATGAAAGACGTATTCAAACATTAGAAAGCAGAAATGAACAATGTCACAGCACAAACCCCCTAATGGGCATTCAGTATTAAAAAGAAACTGTTCTTGGCTTACTTCACTTTCTATAAAAAAATTAAAACAATTCCTATTGTTCTCTTTAGACTCAATCATGAAATTGAGCTCCCTCTGTGCAAAAACATGTCTATAAAATTACTAAGTCTCCCGCCATAAGCTGTGAACACATATAATTAGAAGCTCTGCTTTGTGTCCTTGTATAGGCAAAATTCCTTTAGAATGACACTATGAAATTAACAGATAATATGAAGTAGCTGTCAGGTGACTACATTTAAATTATTTCAGAAAACTCTTCCAATTTCAACCACTGAAGGCTGTTAGACACAAGCAGTATCACATCTGTGCATTAAATGGGCCACACAATATCAACAGCAAGAGCATTTCATCCTCATTTACTTCTATATTTCATATAACATGCACTGAAATCTGTGAGAGTATATTATGCTAGTAAGGCTTTGGCACAGAAACGTACTCGATTCAAAAGACACTTTTAGCATCTACTAAAATGCATTTCACAGTACTAATATAATGAACCCTCCATTACATTCCAAAAAAATTGCAGAAAGGGAGGCATATAAACATGAAACATGCAAATACATACATATTCTACCATAAAATTATTAACCTTAAACAAGCAGTCTATTGGTGCAGCAGACATCTGGGACAACAAGTTCATCCTTTGTCTTAAGAGCAGCTTGTCACACAGACTCTCAGATTCCTGAAAATAAAATAGATAAACTGATTATCTATACAGTCATTTACAGGCTAAAGTGCAAACCCTTAACAGTGGAATTAACTTTAAAAACATTAAATGGTTATTTACTATATCTGAATTAGCAGGCACATATGAAATCTGAATCACTTTTAAGATTTTGACACATAAAAGACTGGGCACTCATAGAAATACTAAGTAGATGTTTAACACAATATTCTTTTACTGAAATTCACTATGAATCAACATTATTGAAATTATGGCTGTGCCATCTAAAAAAGAACACAGCAAAACTAAAAAATACATAACAAAGACAGCATGAAGTGTAAGAGGTACAACACAATTTTCTCAAGAGGAGAAATTAAGACAAATTCACATAAAGCATGTCTACTGACAGCTACTAAAAAAGATGACCCAGATACAACTCTGATTCAAAGAATTCTGAACTCTCTGCTGCTGGCTGAAAAAAAAGACTGCACCAAGCACAGTATTGCTCTGCAATGA
The DNA here is from genome assembly GCA_013401135.1 of Cettia cetti. Taxonomy (NCBI): domain Eukaryota; kingdom Metazoa; phylum Chordata; class Aves; order Passeriformes; family Sylviidae; genus Cettia; species Cettia cetti. Next base: position 28,564 of record VZUI01096879.1, read on the forward strand.
TCCATCTGTGTTGTATTTCCTACTTTGTTTGAGCTAAGCAGATACAGCTGCAACCCTTGCATCAGTACTTATTCTCTGAGATAGCTAAAGATACACTTCAGGATGCACTAAAGAACATAAATGCCTCCAAACCAGGTAGAAATTATGGAGTTAGATTTTGAGACGACAGCATTGACTCTCCCATGAAATCAAACAACAACCTAAGGAAAACACTTCCTAAGAATGCAGACGGAAACTTTTGCACACAGCTGGTTCTGATCCACAGCTGCTTATGGCTGGCAGTGCTGCTGTTGTAGGATAATGGCTCCCCAGAAATGGAAAGACTTCAGCCTCCATAAACCACTGCTTTTAAGACACACCCCCATGTATCAGGCAAATATTGACCATTTGGGAGCTGGGCTATGGCTTTTGCAATTAAAATCTGTCAAGACCAGATGTAAATGAGTAAAACCAGTCTGACGCCACTCTTACATTAGTAAGTCAGCATGAAATTTGAGCCTCATAAACTGCAAATAAACAAGATCAGTTGAGTTCAGAGTTTCTAGAAATTAGACTATTCATATTTCAAAATCAACACAGATGCCTCTCATAAAGCTGTCCAAAAAAACCCTTCAGAGTTCCACAAATAACGTTATTAGAAACTATTTGTGAGGTCTAGAGATGCAAGTTTTTCTCTGTACTTCACAGGAAGTTGTTTGTATTTAGATACATGAAGGTGACAAATATTCACCAATCTTCTCAAATCTCAGTGCTTTAGCTAGGGACACCCAAGCATATTTTCCCAGAATTACAAGGCATAAAACACTAGTCTCCTTGGATAGATTCTTCACTATGAACAGGAATAACTTCCCTAAGAAATATCTGATCAAAAATTTAACTGCTGGTACAAGTTCCTAATAGCTAATCAGAATTTCTAGTGTGGATGCTTACAGACAGCTTTATACTTTCACTGTGGAGAATCTAAGTAACCATTGGCAGGAACTACTGTAGTTTTTGTACTGCTCCTTCCACAGTGTGTGTCTTCAAGAGAAGGGCTCCTCAAGTGGAATCATTATTTTAAGAGAGTCACATGAGACAGCAACCCTAATATAGCAGTACTATATATTTATTGTATAAATCAGAATAAAAAGAGCCCAGGTGAAACCACCTATCTTTAATAGTGAAATACGGAATGAAAAGAAAATCAGATATTCACTGAAGGACCTTGAAAGTCAGAACTCACTTGTGCTAGCTTTACTTACAGCCAAGAACTCGTATTCCTTTTAAAAATAGAGTGCTTTGAGTGGAACTTTCAGGTATTTTAAGTGTATGTAACCTAGAAAACACACCCCCAAACATTAATGACCCTTTTTATCTAGTACTACAATGTGTAGAAAAAGGCAGTTATTGTACCTATGAGAGTGCACCTGTGTAAGGATCTAGCCCAAGTCATTCTCACAGATTACAACTCATGACTTGGAGGAAATACAGGTGTTAAAAGCCAGGAGAGGAACTCCTGAACACTAAGGTTAATAAAGTGTTTGGTGGGGAAGGGGAGTAGGGATCATTTCCCCATCTCAAGCTCTTCCCATACATGAAACAAAACGCTGCCTATTCCCTCATGGCTGCCTCTGACTCCCTATTTTTTCATACCTCACTTGAACCATCTGAACTACAGAGTCTTACTACACATTAGCTGTGCACAGGAATGAGCTAATAGCCAATAGTTACTAACAGGAATTCTAATTGAATAATGTTGACAATTCAGAAAATAAATCTGACTCTCTCATGCTTTACAGGCTCCTCTCTTCCCCACAACCAAAGAGTCTCACAAAGACTTGCATGACCTTGGGTGAAGGGATTTGGCAAGAAGTCCTGAGTGCAATTCACTTACTGACATGAGGGTGAGAACGTGCCCATTATCCCACAGGGTACATTAGCTCCCTGCTGAGTTTCTTTCTGGAGTAAGCTTCATTAGGGATTGGACAGCAGCATTACTTAGCTGCCAGCAGCTCCATCTGAAGCCAGCTATAAAATTAAGCATAACCACATAAGGGGCTGTAATGAAGCCCCAGGGCACAGCAATGCTCCTGCTCACTTCAATCCCACACCCCCTTCCAGCACAATCGGGAGAAGGAAATCATAGGGCAGCAAGAGGACAGCTGCTGCTGCTTCAAAGTTCATCTCCTTTACTAGAGACTAAAGGAAATATCTCAACTGGTAACTTCAAGGGAGAGCAATGCTCCTCCAACCTCCTCCCTATTCTGTTTCCATTTCTGCCTCATATTCTCTCTTTTCATTATGTGCCACTTCCTCCTGCCCTGGAGAAAAGGGTGGTCTGGCTCTTTCCTTTCCAGCTGTGCTAAGGGCAAGTTGTCCCTCACTTCATCCTCAGGGCTCTGCTGCCTTCCAGCCAGGCTGACTCCAAGGAAAGGCAATGCAAGAGGACTTTGAGTTGCACACTCACCCTAAAGTGATAAAGTTCTTCAGGTCTGGAGCTGATCCAGCTGAAGTATGGGCAGAAACACAGCTTGCTCTTCTCATGGTGCAGACACTGAAGTCCTCATTTAGAGTTCTCAAATACACAGTTTATCTTTCAAAACAGGTGCCTCCCAAAGAAACACAGTACCCTAATGAAAGTGGCCCTTAAGTTACAACACATGAATGCAATCCCACTATAAGGCTGCTATCCTTAGCTACACCAAGAGGGATGGGATCAGGTATTTAATAGGAAACAGTCTTTATTCTAGAAATTTAAGAGCAGTATATTCTATCTTAGCTTGCTGGCATTGCTGTGGAAGATAATTCTGCTTTTGTTTCACTCTTCTTTCAGAGCACCAGCTTTGCTCTTTGTATATTGATTGTGAATGACAGCCAAGGGACTGCAGGAAGCAAAATCATATAGCAGGTTGTTTCTTTTAAACTAACATTTTTATTTTTTTGAATATAATTCAATTACAGACAAGAAATACCACTTCTTTACACAATACAAAAGTGCTGGGTTTTGATTTTTTTTTTTTTTTGAGCGTACAAAACAAACTTGCACAGCAAGTTCATGGAAAAAATCCCAGAAAAGAACAAAACCAAAAATAACAAGAGGCCAAAATATTACATTAAGTCCTCTTAAGACTGTGCCCCAGATTGCCCCATCCCCAGCCCTGCACATTGAACCCTTATTCTGGCCCCTGCAGTTAGATTCCAGTGCTTTGCAGTTGGGCAGGCTGAGACACATTGAATTCACTGTGGTTCCAAGTTCACTTCTTTTGATTTCCACATCAGCTCAGGAAAACCTATTTTTACAACAGTAGAAAATTTTACAGGAGTGATAAGACTGGATTCCTTGTAGTCAACTAAGTTCTTAAATTACTGAAGTTTCTAAAGTCACATCAGCATCACCCCTGACTGGCCTGCAGGGATGTGAGCAGATTGACAGCAGGTCTAGTTGCCCAGAAGGAAATCTCTCATGCATCCACACATTTCCTACCCCTGCCAGGTTAGGGATCCCAAGAGCCAAATTTGACCTTCAAACAGCACCTTATCACAGCCCTGCACCCCCCAGCCATCAACTCAACTCAGTGCAGCATTGTAACCTGCACTGCAAACACATGGAATTCCTCCAGTATGAAGATTTACTGAATAATTCTAAAATTACACTGCTATCTCCATTCTGCTAGCACAGCTAAGCTTTTAAATTACACAAAAAATTAAGCTGTGCCTGTTTCAAAGTACTGCACTGCTTTCACAATCATGGCAGAGTACAAACAGGAGATAAACATACTGGAGACTCATCTGTAGAAGACAGTGCTGTCATTTTGCCTCTAACCATATGAAGAAGTAGACCTGACATTTAAGTACTTTCTCAAGAAGTATACAATGAACAAATATTGGTACATAGTTAGGACTTCATTATAATAATTTAGGTAAAATTAGCATTTGCTTCAGGTAGTCGCCTCTACTCATTTTTTTAAGCAAAAAAAGAGAAATTCTTATGTTAGTTTTTTGTATCCTCTGGCTGGATTTAAACCCACAACAGTACACAGAAGTACAAGTTATTTGATATAAGCTACAAGACATTTGACAGGCTTTAAAAGTAGCTTACTGTTGATCTGTCAGAGAGGTTGCCTTGTCGTATGTATTCTATTGCAGCCTCAATCGAGGTGAGGCAGTATCCCAGCTCATCCTTCACTGAACTGCAAAGCCTGAAGTTCTTGATGTAACTCAAATTGGCCATCCTGAAAAAAAAAAAAGTTAAAAGTGTGAACCACTAAAACTAAGACACCAGCATTGCACATTGCAGCTCATCTTAGGAAATCCAGGCAGACAATAGGTGAGAGTTGGGAAAAAGCTTCTAAAAAGCTTGTTAGGCCAGCAGCAGGGCTGTTCTGAGCTTGTAGAGTGGTCAGAACTCTACTTATCTCTTAAGTATTCGATGAAAAGTTATTAACTGGACAGAAGGAATACCAAGGATGAGGTAAGGACAATAGGGGAGATGAACATCTTTGAAGTGAGTGAAGCAATGTTTCAAGCACCATAAGCACCACAGTGACAGCTACAGGTTAAAGGCCAAATGCTGATCTCAGAGATCCAGGATGTAACAGCACTGAGAATCAGTTCAGCTACAGCTGGAAGGTTCAGAGAGACTTACTGAAAATGAGGAGACAATGGTGCAGGTTAGCAGGAACTAATTAAAACATTCACATCTAGTGTCTCTAAGAAATGCACCAAATCTTAATTTGCATATGCAAAATGCATAAAGGTGTCACAGCTCCCAACACCAACAGGAGAGAACCACTCTGTGAAGGCTGTATTGACACACAGATTTGGTTGAGAGTTGGCCTCCCACCACAATTTTTTTCTAGGATAAGAATAAAAAAAAAAAAAGGCACATTCCTGATAGCTCCTTAATTTAGTTACACATATAACTTCTTTGCTATTTGTCCTATAAAACATGTCCTGCATTTCAACAGGACCTCTTACACTTTCAGTAAGTTATTACTGAATGTTCAGAAACCTTTGTCCCTACAGCAGCACTACATAAGATGTAGGAAGGAGTTCTATATAGCCAAAGCAGTTACATACCAGTTTGGGATTTCTGTTTTTACAAGCAAATACAGCAAAACAGAGAGAAGATCATCTGCACACATGGTGTCCACGTTAACTAAAAAAAAGAATTCACATTTGGTATTAGTCATGCCATGGTTCAAACCAGGAACTCTAAAGTTCTGCCTCTTAAGACTAAGGGCTAGCTCTACTAGTAGAGAATGCATGGAGAGCCCAGAGCAGTCCTCCAAATGTTATCAATCTCTCATTGAAATTAATCTGCCAGGAGCCAACACACAGATGCATTTGTGCAGTACACACTGCAATATTTGACTAGCATCCCTCCCCTCCCACACAGCAAGAGCCAGAGCATTAGCTCAAGATTTCTGAAATTCTTGAGGGCAAAAACTATGCTCAAAGTTTTTTCATTTTTCCATAACCCAGCAGTCTTCCTAGAGAAGAGATGAAGCAGGGAAAGCACAGCTTCACTGTGATACTCTATTTGCTTTGTAGAAGTATCTTCTCTTCTCAAGCTAGATAAAGTAAATGCCAGGTTAAAAGGACTGTGCTTCTGTATCACAGAATCATTTCTGTAATCCACAGCAGCACATTTGTTTGGCCCCACCCAACAGTGCATTTTGCAAAAGATGCTTCTCAAGAGTATCACTTTTAGGATGCCAAGGGGAGCATGGACAAATACACAAGAACAATCTAGCAGCAATCTCCAGTGTTTAAAATGGATCACCCTCTGTGTCCTGGCAGATGAGAGCTTCCTACATGTCCCAGCTAAAACATGCACAAGCTAACTCAGTATCCCACCTCAGCCCACAGGAAGCAGTGCTGACACATCTACCTCACTTCCCTTTTGCTCTGTTCAGGGACCTTTGAGACTCCAGCTCAACTGTGCTATCCAAATAGTTGTTTATTTACTGAAGTGCTTTGTGTGTGCTGGTTAAGTTTAAAATTATGAATTGACTAATTACTGACCTCTTTGGCTTGGAGACTGCATAATAATTTGTACAACTTTACGCAGACAAAGTAGCTTCTGTTGAGGGGAAGTGCATTTGTTCAACTGGCCCAGCTCTCGCTTTGCACGTGGTATATTGAAACTACAAAATAATGAGAAAGAAATTATTAGCATACAGAGTTCCTCTACTGGATGTCCAAAGCCCAAGTTTTAACTTAATTCAGAGCTGAACTGAAGAATAGTTCCAAAACATTCCCACTTCTACTCCTACCTGCATTTCTGTATCCTGTAAATGGCTTAAAAACATAGAAGTAAAGCAGACAACCATCAATGCAAAGATTGTCCTCATATGACACTTGCAAAGCTTTGATTTTACATCTCAAATGAAAATATAAAAAAATCTTCCTTTGTCTGAAACAAGACTTTCTGGCTGGCATGATCCTTTTAAAGACAGGATCTCAGTGACTCCTCAAAGCATCCACAGTTATCTCTCTCACCTGAACTCAGGTTTCACTCCAATGTCTTTTTGTTGGAGGTCTTGAAGGCTCCTCGTGATTTTATTAAAATCAGCATCCTAATCAATAGAAAGGCAACAGGTTTTTTAAATGCCTTAGGTGAACAACACCAGTATATAGCAATTAAAGAAACTTACCTCACTTGCCTCAATCGTCCCCACATATTTGAAGACTAGATCATAAATAGCATGATGGATATACATCTGTAGAAAAAACAATATTTTAGGCATGAAAAGAAGAATTAAAAACAGCTTGCTAATTATTTTCCTTCATTTCAGATGCTTACTTCAACTGCTTGTTTGATCAGATTCATCTGCTCTTCTTGCTTTGCAAGCATCTTCTAGAAAAGCAAAGCCATAAACAGCAAGAGAAAGTCAGATAATTTATTGCTTAAGTAACACTGTATTATGTATTTAGGGGAGTAAGTCTTTACCAAGTGCGAATCTCTCAAAAGATGCTGCAGACATTTGGTATAAAGTGCATTGACAGAATCCTAGGAGAGAGAAAAGATAAAAGCCATCAGATTCAGGTTAATGGGACTTGAAGGAACAAAGCCTAAATAAGCAAAATCTTCTCTGTCTCAAAAGTGTACAGTATGGTAAGAGCTTTTAGCAATAATAATTGCATTTAGTAAACAGTTCAGAACGTGAAATTCTTAAATGTGAATTACCACTTCTCCCTCCTCCCCTTTCACAACTCCAGGGTACTCTGACAGAAAAGCTCAATAAGGCTCAAAATAAAGCTCAAAAGCTCAATAAGAGCAGCAGTGAAGTGAATTATATTCAGTGAATTAGACATCAGAAAGGGAGATACTGACTATGTAGTGGCGGAGGCTTTTCCTTTCGTGCTCTTTAAATGTTCTATAGAAAGATCCTATGTATTTATCGAATCTCTCACAGTGCCTTCCCAAAAACTCTCTAACATCTTCAATGTTTTTAAGGGAATAGGAGTTTGATGAAGCTGTAGATTCACCTAAAATAAAAGCCAAGAATTAACACATAAGCTTAACATGTATGCATGGTAAAATACATTTTGTCCCTATATATACAGCCAGCTTGTGTGCACTGAAACACAAACTCAGCTCACTGTACCTTGAACTAGAGGTATTGCCTTTAATTAAAAGAACTTCATGTGTCACATTTGAGCAGGCTCCCCTGCTTTTTATGTCAAGTATTTATTTAGAATAGCTAAAATAGATTTCACTTGTTTTTTACACTGGGATAATTTACTACCACATGCACTCAGCTTATGAGTTGTATAAGTCAAGCTTGAAAGTAGAAGAAAAGCACATTACAGTGTTGACAGAGTGCCCATGCAGGAAGTCAGGGTGCTTTAAGTGAGCTGCAAAAATCCCATCTTGGACTTTTACATAAGCTATTCTTTATTTAGACATGCTTTCTCTGGATGGGAGAGCAAAGTTACATGAAGCAACATTAAAGCAAATTCACTTTTCTTCTGAATAAGACAAATGAGTCCCTCACTTAGAATTCAAAAATTTTTTCTAAGCAAATCTTTCATCTGCAGTCAAAGGCAGCCAGATAATAAGAGGCTTAAATCATTCTTTTCAAATTACTTTTGAAATTAGAAACTACTTCACTTCTGAAAGACTGTGATATAATTATATTAAGCAATGGCTATAAAGAATATCACAAGAATAATTTTGAGATATACATTAATATTTATAGAATTTAAGACTACATGGGTTGTTGTGGTTTTTTTCCAAAAAGCCTTCCATACTTCCCTCACAATACTCCTTTCACACTATCCTAGTGCTACTTCTCTTTGCATTCGCTTGTTTCGAATATTCTTATATATTTAGGAAGACTATGCAATGTTTTTATTTCAGAAAAAGCTGAAGCTTCTAAGCTTCTTAAGGAGCTTCTGTTCATCTTAATTAGTAAACACAGATTGCTATACAGGTTCACAAGGACATGCTGTTAAGATTCACAGTATTGACAGTAGTCTTGAAAATAGTGTCACACCCTTAAGGAGCATTTTCAGTACAGGACAAAAATTGAGACAGTCAACTTCATTAAGCTGGGCCACCACCAGGAGGTTCCTACCTAAATCTGCCACACAACCTATGTCCCCCTACAAAGTCAGCATGAAAGAATTTACCTCTCCAGTTTTTTGTGCATCCACCTTGCATATCAAGACACACATGGTCACATTTAGGATTAAATCCCTTTTTTAAGCAGTCAGCACTAAATTGATCTGGGCTAATCATGCTGTATTAAATATTCCACAGATGATTCTTAATTCTACAGGATTTATGTCCCAGTCTCAGCACTAGTTTTGCTGGAAGCAACTTGATATTTCTCTGCAGCAGCACATCAACATCTGGCCCAGCAAGCTCATAAATGCCAGGGACTTTTAACCAAGCCAGCACTTTCCAGAATGAACACATTTATTAAGCCCATCAAACACTAATTCGCTCACTGTGCAAAGGCACCAACCAAATTGACACCCATACGTACTTGAGCTTCCTGTTTTTTCCAATGGATGAGCTATGCACAATATACTAAAGCTTTCTTCTTTTTCATTGTAAAAGGTTTCCTCAAAGAGAACAGGTACTGAGAGGGTGTAATTAAAACCAGCTCCTAGAATGATGAGGTTTCCTTGTATGAAGATCTCCTGAAACAAAACAAGGAGTAGATCAGGTGTGAAACTCCACCAGAAAAAGTTACTCCTTGGCTTCTGCCTCACATTTCCAAGGGGGAGAAGAGAAACTTGCAAGGCAAAAGCTCCAAACTGGAAAAATTTTACATTTTCATGCTGTGTTGACACTGAAACAAAGGCTTCTTCATTGTGCAATGACTGGCTGAACCTTGCCTACAGACACTACTTTTACAAGTCTGCTGCTAGAGGGGTTTCAGACAATCACCAAGGTCTTGTTTGCAGGTTTTTAGAGCACTTTTAGTAGAAAGAAAATGAAAAAACTCAACAGCTTAAGATCAGGACTTAAGTCTAGCCTCAGGAAAACATCATACACCTTGTCTGCATTTTTCACACTTTTTCCAGCAACTCCAGTGAGGACATCTGGAACAGCAAGATCCAGATGGAAGCCTGCAAACTATCTCTACTGCAAGCTCTATGTCCAAGTTCTCAGATTGTACTGCAAAATTACAAATGAAAAACCTGGGATCCTATGCAGTGTCAGCCCTGCTTGCCTGCATTAGTTCACACAATCAGTCAGCAGAAGTGAATCACTTCCTGGAGTGTCCCCAAGCTACATTCAGATATAAAACAGAAATACCTTCCCATTTAAGGTTTGAAAATTTTCTTCCAGTGGCTTCAGAACATAAGATTCAAACTGGCAGGTAGAAAGCGTGTCACTTGAAAGGCTTCCTTTGCATGGAACTAGCACCTAAAAAAAAGTTAAATCAAGCTTAGGAGAGAAATGCCATGTATTGTCAACTATATATCAATACCTTTTGTCCTTAAGAGGCAAGCAATTAAATCGGGCTTAAAAATATTTACAGCAAACATATAGGAACTATAGGTGCTTTTATTTAAATAAAAAGGAGAGGTTATCACTAGACACACAGTCTGATAACTAACCCAGAAATTTCACTTAGTAACTTATCTAGAAAATGCTGACAGATGCAGCTGATTCAAATAGTACTAAGGGAAGTAAATTAAATCTTCTGTTATTTAGCACCAGTCACAAATTACTTAAAATCACAACAAATGACTTAAAGGCAGGTAATAAAAAAGTGAAGTATATTTCCAAACTCAAATGAAAATCCATCAGAAAGAAAAAGATCTAAGATAAATATCTTGGGTTTAAACCAAGAGATTGGCAATTTGGGACAAATTCTTAATTACAAACAAATTTTATCATCAGGTAACAATAACCTCCATGTTTAATGGGGTCTCTACACACTTAATTGTGAAATAAAATTAATCACAAAATACTCAGATTAGTAAATATTAAGGACTGGGGTTTTTATTCCAGGCCAGTTTAATAGCTTTATTTTGCTATGTAAAATGCTGTCAAATGCTGTCCACCAGGCAGTTCAAAAGGTCAATCTCATTTAAGTTATAAACTTGTGAGAGAATACATAACTTCTGTTCACAGGAAAGAAAATAAGTTTCCTGTCGAGTTTAGCTTTTTACCAATCTTAGCTTTTTACTATGTACATATATCTCTATATATATTTTCAATATATCAAGAGGTCCATATTAGTAAATAACATGCAACTTAAACTAAAAATTGTTCTGCAAGCTTGAACCAATCTTTACATGTTCCATACCAGACAATGGTTTAAATTCAAACAGCTACTATCCAGTAAGTAGCTTTTAAATATAATTTTTCATACTTACAATGCCATGGACTTCTGCAACTTTGCTGCATAGATCAGGACGTCGCTTCTGAATGGCCAAATAAAAGGGGTTTTTCAAGATATCTTCATCATACATAGCCATATGGACTTCAGATATTCCAAGGAGATGTTCTACAATACATATGGAGAATGGCTGATGTATCATTTATGGTATCTGTTAAAATAATATTTGGGAATACCTAGGGGCAGTTTGATTCTCCTTGTCCTAAAGGAAAAAGCAGTTTCAGGTTTTGAAGTAAGCAGCCAATGGCATTGCTTAACTACTAACTACAGTTACTTAGAAGTTATTCAGACAGAATATTTTTCATTATTCTATATTTCCAATCACAGAATTATCCTCAAGGTCTCCTTAGGCCTTCCAGGAGTAGGAGACTAACTGTTAATATCAGAGGAAAAGTTAAGATCAAAATTATTACCATTTTGATATCCAAACTAACTACTCCTGCTGAATTTTAAAGCCAAGAGATAAAGTAACAACTTTTTCACAGCAGATTCTACTGCATCACAGGACTGATGCTTTTGCACTGTGCTCATGTAAGTCTTAAAACTCACCTGTATAAGGATTACTCACACACACCAATGACACCCAGACAGTGTAACAGAAACCCTCGTGTAAGGCAATCCTCAACTTTCCAGGGAAAGTTAAAGATACACCAAGGAGATATGAATAGCCATGTCATAATTAAAAAGCCACCATGAAATTTATCATAATTTGTGGTTATCTCTACTCCCATGAAAAGAGTCTCAGTGATTTGAGGTCAGGCTGGTAAGTAACATTCAGCTAAACAGAGAGCAAAAGAGCAACTGGAGACTGAAAATCTCACATGTTAATATTGGAAATGCTGTCACTACGTGTCACAGTGCCTGGAGAAGATGATCCCTAAGGAATCAGACCTTCACCTGCTCACTTCCTCAATTCCAATTCTCTGTAACACGACATACACAAGAGAGGAAAAGCCCTAACAAGTCCCTCCTGGAATAACTTCAGAATTCTTTTTTTTTTTTTTTTTTTTCCAACAAGAATTGAGGTTAACAGGCATAAAAATGTTTAAATAACAAGCTTGCTCTCTTTTCCCTCATTCCCTTAGTAATCAACAGAAATTGCACTATTTCCTCATAATTGCAGCTGTATATAGTAAGAAAGGGTGAGCACAGCCAGAGACCTTAATTTGAGCACACCACCCTTACACAATCAGTATCCTCTTGTTTCCTCTAATGCAGAATTACTCCTAGCACATTATTTGCATAGTGTGAGCTCACTGTATGGCAGTTCAAGGGAGTGGAAAAACACCCAATTCCCATCAATTCCAGATAGCCTCTGAGTTTCAGCCATGCTATCAGCTGATCTATAGCCTGGTAACTGAGCTGGGCTCTGCTCCCTCCTGATCAGGCACAAGCAGAGTTCCCTGAGAGCTAAAACACAAACACAACCAGTTAAAGCTACAAGTCATTTCCACCATAAAGGTATCATCAGTTACAGCTTGGACAAGCCCAGCCTGAACCACTGAAGTCTGGCAGTGGCAGGTAAGTGCCTCAAGCAGTTTTTCTGCACAATTCCAGAAAAAAAATGGTTGATCTGCTTTCAAAGCTTACAATAACACCAAGAACTTCTATGAAAAACTACTTATCCAGTGTTCCCATATCAGAACAGCTAGGCAGTTTGCTGACACCACAGGGAAAGAAAATGTTTGCTCACTGACACCTTCAGAACACAAACCAAATTGAGTAATTATAGACTGAGAACCTAGAAAAAATCCAGCTTAACATAGGCTCAACATGAGCCAGCAATCTGCATTTGAAGCCCCAAGACCAACCACATCTTGGACTCATCCCCCTGCATGGCCAGCAGGTCAAGGGAGGGGAATCTGTCCCTCTGCCCCACCCAGGTGAGACCTTTCCTGCAGAGCTGCCTCCAGGCCTGGGGTCCCAGCACAAGGACATGGAGCTTCTGCAGCAAGTCCAGAGCAGGGGGACAAAGATGCTCCAAGGGCTGAAGCCCCTCTACTCTAGAGACAGGCTGAGAGAGCTGGGGTGGTTCAGCCTGGAGAAGAGAAAGCTCCCAGGGTGACCTTACTGCACCTTTCCAGTACCTAAAAGGGCTGGAGAAAGACTTTGGACAAGGGAAAGAGCTGCCCACTAAAATAAGGTGGATTTGTATTAAACATACAGAAGAAATTGTTCCCTGTGAGGGTGCTGAGGCCCTGCCACAGAAGCTGTGGCTGCCCCATCCCTGGAAGTGTCCAAGACCAGGCTGGACAGCTGTGCTAGAAGGCGTCCCTGCCCATAGCCAGGGGAGGAATGAGATGCACTTTAAAGTCCCTTCCAACAAGACCAACCAATTCTATAATCCATGATCTGTCCTACCACAGTATCTGGGTAAACAGGATGATCACCAGTAATTCCACCACATGATTACTATACAGATTTCTTGGCAGGTGGCTGCAATCCAAGTCCAAGCTGTGGGCTTCTTCCTCAGCCAGTGCTGAGGGAAGGAGAAGAGGCAGCACAAGCCCTGGGGCAGGTCCGCTGCAGGAGCACAGATTTCACTGCTGATCCACACCTTCATAGGCAGGACTAGTTAACTACAAAAAACACTGCCTGCTGGACCTCTGGCTAGGCCACAATTCCAAGTAAGTCTTAATGACTGCAGCTTGCAGTCCAAACATGACTCAGTGACAAATTAGTACATATAACTAAGTACAATTTAGTGTAAGTCAAGCACCAAGCAAGGCTGTGTGTACACGCACGTGCAACCTGCAAAATAGTTTGTCACAGCAAGACTTGAGAGTCTCGAATGCTTCTTTTTTTGGATGTTTCTGTCCTCATCACAGGAGATAAACTGATTGGAGCAGAGCCTGAAGTAAGAAAGGCAAAGTCACCCTGTAAGCAGAATCCTGCATGAAGCAGATAACATTTTTTTTCCCCACAGGTGGATCAAGCTTTCAGTGAAAAGCATTTTTCTCACATCTAAGAAGTAGGCCTTAACTGAAGGAAACAGGCTCAGGTTACAAATCAGGAATCCCTTCCAGAAGGGAAGTTAAGCACATGGTTTAGATTGCTTAGCAAAGCTATCAAGTCTCTCATGTTGTAAATCTCCAAGAACATGTCAGACAAACCCCTACTAGAGGTGATAGTGGGCACAGCAAAGCTGGGAGGGTGGATTACACGGTCTCTTGAGACTTTCCAAATCCAGCTATCATTAATGCAGTTGTCCCACAGAGGCAGTTTCATCTGCCTTTGGTGAATTAATACGTCTGTCCAAGCAGCAGAAGATGAGACTGCTGTGATCCTCCCCAAGACAGCAATGGAGAAGCTCTTAACACCACATTCTATGTCAGGGGAAAAAGCATATTGACACAAGGAGGCAACCAAGCATCAGACTGCAATGCTAAAACTGCAGTGCACAAATGTCTCCAACAGCTTTATTGCTGGTCTTTCAGCCTAACAAATATTCAAGTCCAAAGATTTCTTCCCATAACAGGAGGGGAAGAGAAAACATACCATAAATCCTCATTTAAAAACCTCCACCTCACCATCAAAAAACCTCCAACTGGTAAGCTTTGTCCAGAAAGAAATTTAAAGTAACACTTCATTCCCGGGCAAAAAAGGTGTAAGAAATTTATGTGAGTAGGAGAAGCTCCCACAGAAAGCCTGACCTCTGTCTGACTGACCTCTTAAAAGACTGGCTGCACCTGAATCAAAAAAAAAAAAAAAAAAAAAAGCAACTGGAGTACTTTAAGAATCATTACTGATGGACCATCTTAGGAAGAGTTTGAAATAATAATCTTCAATTCCTGGTTCATGAGTTACACACCACAAATAACTAGTTCTAAACACTTAGTTGCAGCCACAGATTCTTTTACTACAAAACTACTGACAGTTGAATCACATTTGGAGCTCCAGCAAGTAGCGAATAGAAACTGCATTTAAACATTGAATTCTGGCATTTTAGTTACTGTAATGCACCTAAGGTGCCATTGACATGCTCCACCCTAGGAAGGAAGGTAAAACTCAGTTCACACAGGTGTTTGTCACCCTCCTTGAGCAGAGCAGATGGAAACCCTGCACTGCTTCCAACATGCATGTTCCTACACAGCAGGAAACAACCCCCACTGGCCACACTAGCACTGTTTTGAGAATCACAACATCAATTTCCTTCCTTTTTCTCTCTCCCTTACCCCTGCAGCTGTTCAGTGTCTCATTAGGGGATAGCTATCATATCTGATTAAAATGTGGGTATGAAAACCAATAGGTGGAATACTTATTACCTAAACCACTTTAGTTACTGTATTCACTTGGCTCTCCATCACCTTCCCACAGCATTCTCCAGAGAGACAAATGTGTGGATGTAGAAACAATTTGTCATAAAAAAAAACCAAAAAACCCCCAGAAAAACCAAACAAACAAAAAAACAAACAAACAAACAACCCAACAAAACGAAACAAAAAAACCCTCCAAGCCAAACCAAAGGAATTTAGTCTACAGATTGAAGAAACTGAAACTTCCCCAAAGCTCAGGCATTTTTGAGAATAAGTCAATTTCTTTCTACCCCAAACATTAAATGCATCTGAAAATACTAGCTAATGCATTGCTGTAATTCTAGGAACACATTAGAATTCTCCATTAAGAGCTTGTTGGCAGAGAACAACATCCATCTTCAACCTAATTTAACTTGGGGGTGACACAGACTTACTCTTCTAGCTGCACCTTGGACAGCTTTAGCTTTACAGTGAAAATAGAAAATGCACAAAGCCTTATATACATTACCAGAACTGATTAACGCTTAACAGAACACTCATTAAAAACTATCATCAGCTCTATTCACTATGAAGTTTACTAAATTCTATCATGCTGAGCAGTAAAGCAATACTCAAGCACTAATGTTATATAAAAGGTTTAAATGGAATCACTTCAGTGTATGGCTTCATGCCTGTAAACACAGAAATAGCTCAAATTGCTGGAAGAACAGAAGCTAGCTGGATCAGACAATCTAATAAGCATTATGTTACAGTTTAAAAAAACCCTATAATCATAATCTTACAACAGACTAATCCTTTCTAGATCAAAAGCAGAGTGATAGTTTTAACAATATAAATATGGTACAAAGGACTGCTCAAGTGAAAAACATGAAATCTAAGCATGTCACTTTTCTCTAAAACACTGCACATGAAGCCTAATTACCTTTGGTACTGAAAACAGTGAATAGGAATAAATTCTGTCAGTTCATTTTCTCATTGATGGTGTTTTGCTTTAGAGATGGACAAGTGAAGAAGCTTTTCTAGAGCTTGCAGGTTTCGGTTCCTTTTAAGAAGTACTTTGAAATTTAGACAAACAGCCATGAAATGGATGATGTCATTGTATTTGCATTGTTACTCAGCAGTTACCTCCTGTCCACATCCAACTTGTACAACTATTTACTCAAACCTTAGGCTCATCATCTTCTGAACATCCTGCTACATCCCTACTAAAGACTTAACAAAACATTCTGCAGAGAAAACGTCTTTCACAACAGCATGAGGGATGGTGTATACAAACACTACATAGTCAATGCTGAGCAGCATAATATTCTGTGTTTTCATCATGGCATTTTAATAATAATTCAGCAGAACAAAGCAAAAACAGCTACCAAAGCTAGTAAAAATTATTAGCCAAGTTCAGTAACCTCAACTGTCTGCAGGACAGCAAGTTAGGATGTTACACTGGGATACTGACATCAAGTACTTCAGTGTCCTCTACACACATCCAGCTTCAAGAGAGCAGAATGCCACGTTCTCCAAACCCTTCAACACCAGATCCATTAGCACAGCAAGAAACAAATTCACTCAATTTTATCTTACCAATATCATCAAGTTTCAGGTGACATCAACTTGATCTTAGCTCACAATAGCTATAACAGAAACAACTAAGGCTTAGTAATCCAGAAACTTGACATTTGCAGAAGTCCTCAATGAGTAAATGAGGCACAACTCATTACTCAACTAAAAGATTTTCATCTCAGAGTAGCAGATAAACTTCATCAGAGATGTGTCATTCTAGCAAACTGTACAGCTCCACCAAAAAAAAAAAAAGAAAAAAAGAAAAGGAAGCAATTCTTCCCCAGTTCTAAGTCAAGGGGTTTTTCTTAACAGAAGTGCTTCCCCCACACACCCTAAGAGCACCACTCGTTAGAAGGAACAGCCAAAGGTAAGCATATCTTAGAGCACTTTACAAGCAAACAGGAATCCTACAGAGGAACTTAAATAGACTCAGTCCAAAAAACTCAAGTTACCACTCCAGCTCCTGTTTTACCAGCACTATTACTCCTCAGTTACTCTGCCTCTGGGCAAAAGCTACAATCTGAACTTGAGCCCTACATCAGCATTCACCTCAAGATAAAAGCATTTCTTTTTCTGAGCATTTAAAAATTCTAAAGGATGAGTGTTGAGCATCCTGTGAAAAATACGTGGCACATTCTAGTATACTTTGCTCTCCACAAGGGAATAAGTAAATCTATTCCTATCCCTTTTAGATTCAGATTGTACTGATTTCTGTGAAACCAAAGTATGAAAGAGTAGCACCTTTGAATTATTAGGTTATAGAGTGGTGAATTCATATCAGTCAGCTCAAGGCTTACTAGCAACCAGGGAAAAACTAAGTTTTATCATCCCAGAACATCAGCCTGACAGCAATGGAACGGTCTGGAAAGGAGGGGTCATGAGCATTCCAGGAAGATGCTAATTTCTCTCAGCATCTCCCTTCCAGGCACACATTTATTTCCACTGAAGAGTTAAGAGCTGGCACAGGATCTCATGGCTTGGGTTTTAGCCTCAACCCAACTCCCCCAAGCCTTTTCTAAGCCTGGCAGCTGTGCCCTGCCACCCCTGTTCCACCTCCTTGGCCAGGCCCCCCCAGACCCTGCAGCACCTGGGCAGTACCGAGCACACGGGGCTGCACCAGATCCTTGTGCAGCTCCTCAAAGCCCCAGCTCAAACCCCAGAACTGAGCTGACTCCTGAGCAGGTTCACCCTTTATACCTTAATAGTGCATTTGCACTATTGTTTGGTGTGGGCACATCCTTACTTGTGGGTTTGACTCTCCCCTGTCACTTGTTCCTTTCCTCCAGAGGAAGCACATTCCAATACGTGTGGATCCTTCAACAGACAAGCTTCCCACTTCTACCCAGTTACTTTGACACATTCAAAAACATCTTGCTTGTCATTAGCCAAGGATCAGAAAGAAGCTGCATTCTCTTTTCACAACAGGGTAGACCCGAAATTCTCAGTTCTCACAGGTTTAGAAATCCACCAGAGTGGCTGCAAAGAAGTTTCATTTTTTGGCTTGCCACTACTGAAGCTCCATTACATTCTCGATGGGCAGCCCTGAGCCACACAAAGCATGCCCTAAAACAAAGTGCAAGTGCTGTTCAGTGAACCATCAACAGTTACAAGGAACATTTAGAGGGAGAACATTAACGACAAATACAAAGCTTCTACAACAGCTTCTGGAATAAGGATGCTTCCTTCAAATACCACTGAGCTTGTATTTAAGGTCATCTCCTCCTCAGGCTCTCAGAGGTTTCAGCACTTTGGTACTTCACTCCCCTTCTTTGGGGGTGGAAAGGGAGGTGGGGACAAATTCCTATGCAGCTGAAATACACAGAGGTTTACTTAAGCAAAATAGTTTCATTTATTTAGGCACCAATGCACGGGTAAGAAAGCTGGAAAACAATTCAGCAGGTAAGCTGTAACTAGCAAAATAAATTACTTTAACCACTACTGATGTTATAAATGCTACACAAGGCAACACGTAACAGCTTAAGCTAATTAAGAGCTTCCTGGAAGTAAACATCATGATACAGAAGTATCAGTCTAACATTCCCCCACAATATATATTAAGATTCTTCCTATGGATCAAATACTCTTGCCACTACAAGCAAAAAGCTTAGCAGAAAGCAAATCACAGAATCCAAAGCACACAAATTATCAGTGGTCAGGGAGAGGGAAGGGGTTGATGTCACAATTAATTTTCACTTTATTTCATGCTTATTTTCCTTCTTCATCTCATAGTGGCTTGAAACTTTCCCAAGCCATAGCAGTCTACAGACCAAACTCAGCATATGAGCTTACTCTAAAAGCAAGTTCCTCAGACAAGGCTTACCAACCATTTAAGGAAAACAAACCTGCATTTACCTAAAATTCTACTTAAAAGTATTAAAATGAGGCTACAACATTCAATTTGTGATGTTTGGGATGCATCACAGAATACTTTGCAAAAGTACTGCACAAGACAAACATGGTCATTAACATCTATAGCAAGAAAGCCTTGCCACAGAACCAGGAAATACATTTTTTTTCTACTACTCATTAGCCTGCTTCCTAAGTCAGTCAGTTCTAAGGATTTTTACCTCCATCATAATAGTTTTCCCAGGACAGTATTTCAGCTAGTCAGCATCTTGTTTGAAAGCAGTATCAAGATTTAGATTTTCAGAACATTGTGCCCGACAGCCAGTCAACCGAATTTTAAGAGTTGCCACAATCTAAGCAAATTGTATAACTGCATGCAGCTGAACTTAAATTAGAACCGATCTAAATAACAGGCTCTTCCTACATGACACACCTAAAGATGTACTTAGGCATTACCTGATACAGATCATGACTGCTGCTACCTTCAGGTTTAAATAGTCACATGTTTCTGAACCAATACTCCCTTCCCTCTCCTTCCCGGAAACATTCACAGAAGTGGCTTCCAGATTCTCACATAACTTTAGTGCTATGTGGCAGATTTTAAACATAGCTACAACAAATATGTATAATTTAGTCAGCAATAAGCTTAACACTTATGTCACATAGGACTCTAGATTCAAACCCAGAGCTAATCCTTTTTCCACCTGACAATAATTAGGCAATTACAAGACTTCACTTACAATCAGGTCAAAATCATCCTGTGTTTCTTTATTCCTATAAAGAAACAGGCATGACTAATTTGCTTCTTTTAGGCTACCAGCATGCAAACTGGCAGAGCTACTCAGTTTAGTTGGTAGTAATTTGATAATTTACACAAAGTTAAGAGGCCATTTCTTTCAGTAGTACACTTCTTACATGTAGTAACTAACCTGCAGCAGATGTTACATAGGTTTTGGAACTAGACCCAAACTTAAAGCAAGATAAAACATAAACAAACAAAAAAACCCAGTCAGTGGAGAATTCAAGCTACAAAATCCAGAAAGAGGAATGCAGGCTAGATAAGACTGCTCAGGCTGGGCTCTGCAGCAGAAAGCCAGCCTGCCTGGATTCTGTTCCTCATAGCAAATTATCTTACTCATAACACACATTGCCCTGCAAGGGTAGTGATAAAAGATAAGAGAATGGGTCATACTCCCCTTCTGGTGGGACTCTTGTGGCTTCACAGTTTTTTCAGGCTACTGTAGTATCACAAAACCACTCAGCTACCCACAAACGCCAGGGCATATGTGACAGCATATGTTGTGACAAGCAAGCCCTCCAGACGCCCACTTCAGCAGACACACCAGGTGCTAGAGACAACGCAGTTCAGTTCACCAAGGGCACTTCACATCACCTGCATCCCGCTGAACGCACACACGAGCACGGCCTAGTGCCCATCAGTGCTCACCGTGCTGTACCCAGCACACTGACAAGGGCAGCTGTGGAGCATCGTTTGTGACAGTGAGAACCGGCGTGTTTCCTGCACTTCCTCATGTGCCACTGCCTGACTTCAGCTAACTGCAGATGCCCCGGACCGCAACTCGGCCCTTCCTATGGATGACAACAGCAGCGAGCCCCTTCCCCAGCCGCGTCCCGACCGACCTGCCGCGCACACTGGGGCTCAACACGGCGAGGGCCGACCCTGCCGCGGCGGTCACTGACCAGGGCCATGTGTCCGCACGGCCCGACCCCGCCGCGCTCCGGCCCGGGCAAAGGCCGAGCGGCCACGGCCCCGCCGCCGCCCAGGCCGCGGCCGAGCGGCTCCCGGGGCACGGCACGGCGG